>JAVTVY010000419.1:0-33923 GCA_036873755.1 Hanleya hanleyi | reverse complement strand
CATGTCTAATCGTGACTTCATCTGGGTCATGCAAAAACATGAATCCATTTCAAGGAAATGTACTTATAAATCATTATAAATATTGGCTGTCGGCCAAGTCCTGATTGATGCCTCTAATAAATGAAGTTTGGTTTCGCTTTTTTTATATAACATTTGATAAAAAATACTGTATCAAGGTTCCGAGTTACTTTTACAGTAAATTATCTAAAAACTCTTCGGATTCTTAAAAAAAGACTAATCGGCATTATGACTTTCAGTAATAAACTTGCTCACATCAGCTCATCACTTGAACAATTCAACATCATACCGCTCTCAAAATCATTGACTGTCTGATTCTGTTATTTACGCGAAAATGCCTCAACAACGCCCTCTCGATCCTGACAAACTATTTCACAAAACTCTCCGAATTCCATTCCCTTCCCACCAGACAAGCCAACTTCAATATTAAAACAACAACAAAAAATCATTTTATTCAACAAAGTCAAAGGCAACCCGAATTATCAATAGAACCGAAGTCTTGTCTATATTATTCACTGTTCAAGTCCCGATTGAAACACATATTTTGTCCATCCCAATTTTCTCTATTTTCTATCAAAACCCAAGACTATCTGCTGGTAAATTCACAACTACTTTTAAAATGTATTTGGATGTTCCTAAGATTCAAACCTGGTAATCACAGCATATATTCTGAGAAAACCTCTTTTGTGTAAAACAGATATACCTGACTTATACAAATATTCTCTATTTTAGTGATCAACCATTGTACATACATATTTATGGTTTTGCTCATAGTCAGCACATGCCAAATCCGTACTACTGCTGTTATTATATCTATTTTGGGATACATTCCCGTCAATATATCTCTGTTCGTATTCCATGTACATACTTATAAATTTACTTTAATTATGATGAATAAACAAGCAATCAAGTAATTTGTTTACTTGATTACTTTTTCTGTGAATTGCAATAATGCCGTTAAATATCTGCATTTATCACTATTTTTTTGTATACTGGGAGTTTATAGCCTTCTCATTTCGCAACAAATGTTTCCGAGGTAGGTTATATTAAAATTATTTATAAGTGCATTTCCTGGAAATGGATTTATGTTTTTTTCATATCCCTGCAAGTCGTGATCAAACATCTTTTCAACTAACACTGCATGTTGTACGATCGTTGGTGGTAAACCGTACCTTGTTCAAAACACTCTGAAATAGTCTTATTACGTTTTTATTTGTTCACCCGAGTCACCTGGTTACATATTTCATATGCCACTCTGGTTCTGGGAATATAGGCTATATTATAACCGTCATACACTCCAAAAATGAAAGTATTGTATTTAAAATTATAAATGTCCGAGGAGTGACAACATTATATAAAGTGTAAATTATATCAATATATTGTTCATCCAGAATGCTTCCGTGGATAGAGCGCTGGAGTCAAACTCTTCAATTTACAGTACTATATTTTGAATTTTGTTTTTTGTTTTCCTTTCTAAATAATGTGTTTTCCATAGCTTTTCATTTTAGTTCAACAGGTAATGAGTAGCGAAAATAATGCAATTCCGGCGATAAAAATCTATACAATTGTAAAATATGTGAATAATATTTACATGGCAGTTTCTGCAAATAAAACGATTCATTTTAACCCTATCTGGCCTGGACTTTTGGGGACCTGTCCAGGCCGGGAAGGGGTCCAAACACCCTGACAATCAGGTCGGATCGAATTAACAATTTAAGACACCACCTAAACTATTTTCACTGTGGTGTAAATATTATCACCGCGCTGTAAATAATTTTAAATAACACAAGGCTATTCTATGGATAGCTGATAGCTGTTGAGCTGACGTTTCGTTGGAGATACTTCCAACTTTTTTAAAGCTAAAGATAGTTATTAAATAGTTCCCGACAAAATCTGGAAAGCTCTGTTGAGTGGCATTTACAATAAATCGTTTTGGGTCAAGTCACCAGTTGATTCAAAGAAAATGAAGAAAGGAATCTTCTAAAACAAAATCGCAAGAAAATGTACAGTGAACCACAAAAATGGAGAAAACTAGTTGATAGTTGATTTCATGGATAATACAAATAAAATCAAGAAACCTATTACAGGCGGCTCAATTTCGGCCCGGGCCTGTCTCTATGTCTCCCATATTTATTAATGTTTAAGCGAACAAAGATCATTGAGGCCATATAAAGTAATCACAAGAATCTCGTTTTAATGCAAGGTAATTTAGCACTGATATTTTTTCTGTTCCTAACATCCTGACAGTCAGTTCGGATCGTATCAACAATTCACCGCGGAGGCACACGGACGTTTTACTACATATGCCATGCACACAACTTATCACGGACTAGAGATATTTGAATTCTACTGCGCGAATTCACATATTTCTATACAAATCAACCTAAATGTGCGCGTCCCGGTATGGATAAGCAAGACAGTCTCTCTACATTCTACTCAGTGTTAAATTCAAGAAAAGTAGAGCAACAGGGTATACTTTAGTTTGAGGTGTCATAGAGTGTAAACTTAAATGGAGGACATCTAGTAATTTAATATGTGACAATAATAATATAATAATCTAATTCCCAGAAATGGACTAGAAATTAACAACGGGGGAATTTAACTGCTCTACATGTGTATTCTTTATGAAATAAACTGGGACATACAGCGTAGAAAAAAAGATGACATTGACCTAATATATAAGAAAAGCAAAGAAATATGTCACGTACATATTGATTTTTGAAAGTGCGATGTCTTCCTTCTAAGAAATTCGCGTGTAAATAATACTTTTAAATGTAAAAAATAATTTGACTTAGTCATGACAGAATTTGGTTAATTGATTTATTCTCAGGTCATGAAATGAGTATGCATGTTCACACATGGCAACAGTGAGGGTGACCAAATGACACTTAATTAACTACAAACTTAGCAGAAGAAATCTTTAGCTTCTTTGAAAGGACATATCTCACTTTAATTTAAGAAATCCTAATGCAGGCTTTGTAATGTTTAGTTAGCAGTTATGTTTCGATGTTTTGTGTTCCAGCAAAACATATTGGCCATATATAACGGAACATTTGCATAATATAAAAACTACTAGAATTAGTGAATCTTTTTCTGAATTGAATATTTCAAATATAGCTGGATACCACCAAAATTCTTTTATTGTTCAAGGGGTAATTGAAATACTTCACAAAATATGAACACTGTTAACAAAAATGACACTTAAAAGTCCACACATACAGTTTCAGATCTCTATAGTTAGTAAAATGGATATATTGCTTTTATCGAACCGAACGATTTACATGTGATCCACATTAGTTTGTCTTTAACCCTATCTGGCCTGGGCGATTTGGGGCGTACCACAGCCTGAGAGGAGGCGGAAAGTGTCCCACCCCTATACATTTTCGTTATCGCTAAGGCTAGAGGGCTGAAACTTATCATAATATATCGCTGGGTCAAGGTCTACAAAAAAAAAATCCAAGATGGCCGCCATGATGACGTCACTGTGACGTCATTTTCAAAAAGAGCATTTTTTGACCATTTTGTTCGGTCAGAATTTTCGAACTTTTTATTTTTGTTTTTTTCTTCGCAAAAACTATGATAAATTAGTAAAAAAAATAATCTGATATGAAATAAAATAGATTTTACCGCCTTTTACATACAGAAAAGCAAAAATTTTGAAAAAATATGACGAAAACATAACTTCTCTGGTACCCCACATGGCCGCCATTTTCAATTTATCCATGATCCTCTGCTCGGAGGGTCATGCAAATAGGCTCAAAATGACCCCAATATGATATTCTAAAAAGTCACGAAGTTTCATCTCTTTTTTTTTGTCGTTCCGGAGATAGGAGCAAAAAAAACCAACAAGGGAGGGGGAGGACGGAAAGTATCAGGTAGGGTTAATCTAACGTGTATTTGATGATGGTGCACTCGCTTGTGTTTTCATGATTCCATTTCCCGATCATGCACTGGTCATGTTTGTGGTCGTATAGTAATTTAAATACTTCAGACCTGTAGTCTACAGAACCGTCCCGTTATGGTTGCCTCGATCTATTCTAGATTCCGAAGGGTTTCCTCATCTTCATTTTATCAAGACAATTTCTACGTTCCTACTTCGAACATCCCTTTATATATCTGGCCCCGTTCAACGTTCAAAGAACTTTAAATAGACACGGAACGTCACTGTCCTCGAAACCTTTTGAATTTCCAAATGTGTCATAGACGATCGTTACTGATTGGCTGGCCTATATATTGGACCAATACAACCACCATATATGGAGGAATGACGAGGCTATTTGAGAAAGAGAGGGAATTAAGGTTTAACGTCGCGTTCAGCAATATTTCAGCTATATAGCGAGGATCAAACAAAATTCTAAGTATTCAAGTTCATAACTTAGTAATCCAACATATTAAAACATACACACATTACAACTTACGAAACAAACCGATTTCTCTTAAATACATGTAACCTAAGACACAGTTCTTGAGGATGATGTCACTCTACACACAATCGGCTTGTAGATTCTGATTGGTTCGTCTCTCGTAGGTGAGATTTACCGCTCGCATTTTTAACACTGAAGGTGGTCCGACAAATCAAGGCAGGTTCGAGGTGGGAACGTAGAAGTTGGCTTGATAAAATGAAGATGTTTTTGTCTGTACGCACCAATTACCTTCAAAAGTGTTCGATAGTTGATCCACTGCTAACGCTGTAAATTTTGGACTGCTCTTACTGATTTTCACAAGGCAAACAAGATAACCCAAGTTACTCATATCCTAAGCTGATGATAAACTTATTCATTTGAACTATTATCGTTCAACCACTGCACAAATTTGTATGGTCGAATTAAAAGCTTCTCCTGAAATGGCGTTTTCCGCCAATATTTTCGCCTCCTCCGATCATTAAAAAAAAATAACAAAAAATACTACTATACTCGGTACACACTAGATAATATATTTCAACAGTTTTCGGGCCACTTGAAAATTCCATTGAAGATACCTTTAACATTCTGTAGTATTTTGTTATTTTGGTACTTTCTGATATGCAATATCTGTTTGAAAGTACACCTGTATACTGTAATAATATGTCATACAATCTCATAGTTTCCGATGTGTTTCTTCAAATCTGTCGCCGTTCTCAGAAAAATAGTGGGGATGAGTGCCCACAATTGTTGTATTTGATGTACGCACTGGGAGAAGTGAGTGGGAGAGTCCATCACAAATAACCTGTAATCTCTTTCAATACGTGGAAAATACGTACATGTATACACTATATTGTCATATACTAGTATACATTCCTTTCTGACCCGCTTGCCTCATGTGGATCGGTGGACGTTCATTGTTTGTAAAAAACAGCGATTTCAATAGGATCTTAAAACAACTGGTTTGTGCTGAAAATATTCCGTTTATCTATAAAATAGCACGCTATAACAACAATATTGATCGTAATTAGATCATTGCACAATTGGTCCTAATTCGTCTATTTTATCATTTGTATGGTTAGCAGAGCATGAAAATATAAACAATTTTCAGAAAACCCCTTAACGTCGTTATACTCAATAACTGAGGGTGTCAATAAAATCGGAAAAACTAGGGCGACCCATGAATAGGAACTTTTGCCTTTCGTGGAAACTATTAATAATAGCAGCCAAGACCTAGCACGTGGACCTGACATTGTATTGTATTGTGTGTCATGACAAATACAAATAAGATGTAGGTTGATGTGAAGATAAGGCCTCTATAAAAGATCTATAGATGATTTTATATGGATTACTATTGTATTATTATTGTGGGTCGCTGACGTAATCGGTAATACGCATGTATATTATAGGGGCTCGTTACCGTTGTTAATGAGTTAATTAGGTTCATTTTGATTGGGTGGGGTCTATAGAGAAATGGAATAGCCCCTCGATTGTACTGTAAAAAGTATACAACATCCAAATCCCCTAAAAACACTGCTGTTCCATTTGTTCAAAATTAAAGAGTTATGATTTACTGCGTAAAATATTACGAAACTCCCGAAATCCGTGCAGAGAGGAGTCAGGATTATGCCAACCTTTTGATCGCGCATTCTTGAAAAGAGGTTTTCATTCCGCAAGAAAGGAGCGTTTTATTACCCCCAGATTCCTGGATTCTTTAAAATAGCACGCTATAACAATAATATTGACCGTAATTAGACCACTGCAAAATTCGGAGTATATTATATCGTTTGTATGGTTAGCAGGGCATGAAAATAAAACATTTTTCGGAAAGGCCCTTATTGCCGTTATACACAATAACTGGGGGAGTCAATACAATCGGAGAAGCTAGGGCGATCCGCGAATGGAAACTTCCACCTTTCGTAGAAATTATTAATAGCGGCGAAGAAGTCTGTCCATTTTAATTACTTCTCTACTTTAGAGCTTGTCAAAAATCAATAGTTAACTCGGCATCAATGTTCTCTTTTGCCGAGTGTATAACAGACTGTACCCTATCAAATGACAACGATTTCTCCGTGATATCGATAATATATCACGCTTGAAATGACTTTGTAATTCTCTTCATATAAAACTCCACTACAGTTATTTCATGTACCGGGCCTCAGTTACATAGGGAGACGTCATAATGTCTTCATGTTCACTGGCACAAAGGTCATTGATGCCGTATAATGAAACAACAGGCGGTCCGTGAGAGGGTCGCTTATATCCCATGCCTAGAGAAATTGCCGAATGATAAACCGCACACACCTCTATGATCGTACACGGCATTGTTGATCTTTGTGTTAGTAAACACGAATACATTATGACGTTTCCCAATTTAATTGAGGCCCGATACATGAAACAACTTTACTGGAGTTTTATATGAAGATTATAACAGAGTTATTATATCGATATCATGGAGAGATGGTAGTCGTTTTGTAGAGTTCAGTTTGTTAGCAAAATAGGAAAAATTTATGTAGAGTTAACTACTGATTTTTGACAGCTCCAAAGAAGACCACTAATTAAAGTGAACAGGCCATAGCACGCGCATTTAAAATTGCACTGTATTGTTCTTCCTGACAAGTACAAGTGATATGTAGGTTGATGAGAAGATAAGATCTCTGTAAAAGATCTATAAATGATTTCATAATGATTATTATTGCATTATTATTGTGGGTCGTTGAAGTAATCGGTAATACGCATGTACATCATAGGGACTCGTTACTGTTTTAAATTAGTTAATCATGCAGGTTCATTTGCGTTGGGTGGGGTCGAAAAGAGGAAGGGAATAGTCCCTCTATCGAACTGTTAAAAATATACAACATCCAAATCCCCTGCTGGGTGATGAAAACTCTGCTGTTCCATTTGTTCAAAATTGGAGACTTCTGATTTACTGCGTAAAATATTACGAAACTCTCGAATTCAGTGCAGAGAGGAGTCAGGATTATGCCAACCTTTTTATTATGCATTCTTCAAAAGATTAATGGTATGTTTTCATTCCGTAAGAAAAGAGCGTTTTATTACCCCAGATTCATGGATTCATTTTTCTCAAGAAAGACATACCATGACAATGTATTTTTGTTTATACTCTGAATGTGGAATCCCTCTACTCCAGCACTAATTTCGATGAAGGTCTATTCTCTCCGTAGGAATGATTTTGGATTTGGTCATTAACAATTTTTCCAAATTTAGGGCTCTATTATGTATAAGCGGTTTGCCCCAGCATATGTCACCATAAATAAGGCAGACTTGGGAAGGATGCTTCACTGGAGTGTTCAACTCATCTCGTGCTTCGGAAAAGGTATATAGATGATATTTTTGGGATATGGTCTGGTATTATCCAGGAACTGCGAGGGGTTTATTAACAACGGTAAATGAGTCCTTGTGACCTGTATGTGATAGACAGTGACCAAGCCTATGTTGACCTATGCATAATAATTATCAGTCCAATAAAGAACTAATTTCAATGACGTTACAAAGTTGAGTGAGGTAATGTATGCAATCATGAGCGCTGTTTTTCGTATTTATTCGTTTGTTTTTTATACCACTAATTCTTTAGTCGATACCAAAATTCTTATTGTTTTGTATCAAAAAAGATATTCAAAATTAGGGGGTTTTTTCTTTTTTTTATATAAAAAAAAATGAACGAATAAATACTGAACGGATTGCAATAGAAATGTTTATTGTGAATTTTTTGTTACTGAAAACAATGGCATTGCTCTATCCTCGTTGATGTGTTGTTGTTAATGTTTAACCACTCACTGATAGTTATTTTCACCAGTTTTCTAAATCTAATATTGTTAATACAATAAACGAACTACGTAATGTTGTGGCTTTGGCGATCCTCTCTCTATCTTAGTTGCGACACAACTAGACCCCAAATAAAAATATGTATATAACTTTCCGCCTTAATTATACTTCGATTTTATAACCTAATTAGCCAAATTTCAGACATGTTTAATTAATTTTCACGTGAGGTTCAATGTGTCTACAATCGTGAGCTAGACTTATTTAAGCGTCGAAGTCCTTCGTTTGAGAGCAAAAATGTGGCATATGGTCCAAAACATTGCATGGTGTTTTATCAAAGGAAGATAACTCTTACAATACACGAGAGATACGTACACTATATTGTCATATACTAATATTTCTTTTTGACCCACTTGTCTGTTGTTGATCCGTGGATGTCCATAGTTTGTAAATAACAGCGCTTTCAATGTCTAAAAATAACTCGTTTGTGCTGAAAATATACCGTTTATCTGTAAAATAACACGCTATAACAATAATATTGATCGTAATTACATCATTGCACAATTCGTTCCAACAGGGAGTATATTATATCGTTTGTATGGTTAGCAGAGCATGAAAATAAAACATTTTTCGGAAAGCCCCTTATTGCCGTTATACACAATAACTGGTGTCAATTAAATCGGAGAAACTAGGGCGGCAAATCCCACCTTTCGTAGAATTTATTATAGCGGCGAAGACCTAAAGCCGGTCCTTTTTAATTAGTTCTCTACTTTAGTGCTTGTCAAAAATCAATAGTTAACTCGGCATCAGTTTTCTCTTTCGCCGCCTTTATAACAAACAGAACTCTACAAAATGACTACCATTTCTCCGTGATATCGATAATATATCGCACTTGAAATGACTTTGTAATTCTCTCCGTATAAAACGCCAGTACAGTTGTTTTATGTACCGGACCTCAATTACATAGGGAGACGTTATAATGTCTTCATGTTCACTGGCACAAAAGTCATTGATGCCGTATAAAGAAACAACAGGCGGCCCGTGAGAGGGTCGCTTATATCGCATGTCTGGAGAAATTGCCGAATGATAAACCGCACGTTTTAGGCTTAAAGCGTTGGACACACCGATTCTCGTCAGATCACCGAAGTTAAGCAACGTTAAGCTCGGTCAATACTTGGATGGGTGACCGGGTGCTGTACTGGCTGGGCTGATCAGTGTCCAGGGTAATAGGAACTGTGAACACTCTCATGTTCTGGCACATGTAGGCACCGTCGTGATATGACTGAAACAAGGTTGAAAACGACGTTAACCCCTACTACTCACTCACGCCCTGATAAACCGCACACACCTCTATGATCGTACACGGCATTGTTGACCTTTGTGTTAGTAAACACGAATACATTATGACGTCTCCCAATGTAATTGAGGCCCGATACATGAAACAACTTTACTGGAGTATCCAATTCAGCCCACCCTTTGGAAAAGGTATATAGATGATATTTTGGGGATATGTTCTGGTCCCATCCAAGAACTGGTACTAACCAATTAACAACGGTAAATGAGTCCCTGTGGTCTGTATGTACATAATAATTATCCATCCAGTACAGTAAGTATTTCAATAACGTTACTAAAATGAGTAAGGTAATATATGGCATGCATGTGCGATGCGGTTTTGTTATTTATTCTTTTATTTTTGATACGAATAATTCTTTATTCAATATCTAAAAAAATTTATTTGATATAAGAAATCTTTATTGATATCAAAAAGATATCCAAAATAAAGTTTTGCTTCCCCTTTTTATATATGCCTCTAAACAAATTTGTAATGTCTAACTGATTTTTTCTGATTTGATTTGTTTCTAATTCCGATTGTGTCTACACAATAAGCTGACTACGTAATATTCTGACGATCTGAGATCTATCTTAGTATGTTTTGTAACAACTGAACCCCAGAAAAAATATGTATATAGTTTTCAGCATTTAATTACTTCGAATTTATAACAGATTTATCCCTCTGAACGTAAGAGATTCAATTCTCGGTTTCCCCTCTGTTGTGTGACTATAGGCAAAGTAACTGACTATAATTATCGATGATGTAAAATTGGAGCTATATGCAAGAGGTGGGTAAAATTGACGTTTGGCGACTAAAAAGCAACCATATGACTCTACAGGGAAGTAACATTCAGACCAGATAATACGTTGGATTCTCGGACGTAGCCATAGTATCTCAGCCGCGCTTTTATTGCTGCTGTTCATGTGGAGACTATGAAGTATCCACACGACCCCTAGCACCGGCGTAATAAAAGACATTAAGAAAAGCTGACAAAGAAGGAAAGATTCCATGTCACCATATAGTGAACAGTCGAGTGGACCAGGGGCCAGCGTTTGTGTGCATAGGCCTACTATAAAATTGTGAAAAGTCTTTTAGTACACGAAAAAGGAGCAAATGTATTTACTGGAGAGCAAGATAAGATAAAATATTTTGTTTATTATCGGTGTTAAAACAGCAACACATCAACGCACAAGTCGCTATTATTACCGGAATTTAATAAACCGGAAACAAAAAATTATTAAAAAACTTCAAGGTGAGGAAAGAAACTAGATTCTTTGACATATGTACAGGTATCATGATTTAGAGCGCCTGCATTAACTTCTGGCTAGGTTCGGCGTTCGAATCCTATAATTTATCATTCAGATCTAATATCCATTGATTTGTCCAGGTCCCGGATATAGAGTTGTTACTAGATAGCACACATCCATCTGGGAGAGGTGTAAATACGGATCTGACGAACGATACCGGTAACAAAATTTTGTTGTCTCGACATACACGTAAATTGTCAGCACTGATGGAGGCCGGGGAATGCAAGTTACAGATGAAGCCAAAGTAACATCTACAAGGAACAAGGCTCGCTCAGCTTGGAAGAATCTCTCTGTTGATGATGGGCGCCAAGGATAGTGGTGAATTCAAAATGGCAGTCATATGTGGTCGGCATAAATTTGCCTTTTATTTAGAATATTTGGTATTGAATTCAGCCTTTGGTAAATTTCACCCTGTCCATTTCACCTGGTCAATCCGTGACGGTTAAACTGTCGATGAATTCCGAGTACCATTTCCCTACAGGCGTAATTAAGTCAACTCGAAGTTACCAGCAAACGTTTTCTGTGTCCGAGTAGCACGACGAAGAATCCGTTTCGTCTTCTATTAAATTGTAGTCATTCACATTTACTGTAAGTCCCGCATCTCGATGCCTGTGTGTCTTCCAACAACATGTTTGATTCAAATCATTCAGTTGACGCTGCGAAACGTTGTTGTTTATCGTCCGAATATAAACCCACTCGTGCTCTTGAAGTTTCCGTGATCCAGGGTGAAACAAAGAACGGGCTACATGGGAAGACTCGTCTATTTGAGCAAATATACTCTTTGAACATAGTTTGTCATCGTTGTGGGCTACTCGATAAGGCGTATCGTCGGCATATTGTGCTTGTTTTACCCAGTACGCCTTATAGTATGCTGGTCTATCCCGGCGTACTTCGACAATGCACCTATCATACAAAAGAGGTCCTTGACCCTTATAGAACCGCCCTTTGTATATATATAATGTGTTGAGGATTTTTGGAAATTCTCTTATGAAATTCCACTTTGTACCATTCCGAGACGGAGAGATGAATTGGAAAAGTAACGTTCTCCATTTTGAAATACCAAATCAAATGATTGAAACGAGAAGTCTCTGGAATTTGTGGAAATAAATGTTTCACATCTGCATGAACATGAAAAATCATGCCTGTTCACTTATTTCATTACAGAATTTAATACGGTAATCGTTTGTCCAGTGCCACAGTGTCAGTTGGGTCCAGTAACCATCGCTAGAACAGCCATATGTTGGAGTGCCTGAAGAGATTCATCGGATACATTCACTGTGGCTGTTCCTTTTAAATGTATACATAATTGATCTCAACCCGCTTTTGTTGACCAATTTGTGGATACGTTTATATATGCGAAAAGCTAGAGATATATAGCATAATAAAATGTCTGACATAAATATATATGATCCAACGTGCAACAAATATGCAGGGATTTCCATGTCAAGTCTGGACTTATGATAAAACACATAACTCGCGACGTTGAATTCCCCAGGGAAAGTTTGCAAATCAATATTTTCTCGGAATTCATGCGGAGAAAGAACAAGTTTGATCTACATAATAAGAACAATATACTGTAGCAAATAAATACGCCTAGACTGATATACTTGAAGGTCCTGTGTTGTTTACATTTCATTCGATACAGGCCTCACGATATAGGAATGTTGCCTTCGTTGTTGTATAAATTGTGACTTAGACTTGGGGATGATAAAGACGACACATGTGCTGAGTGATTCCATGAGCATCTAACATATAACCTGTGTAATCTATCTGTAAATATGGTAAACACTATTTGTCTATCCAAATAATGAAACCCTTAACCATTTGGTTATCTTACTTTATGTTGGAACCTTGCCAAATCAGATATAAGCATGGATACGCAATTCTTGATTTTTCGGAAATCCCTTTCACTCACGGTAAATCTCAATGCCAGAGTGTGCGTAACAGGTTGATACAATAGAATCACACAATATACACTTGAACGAAAATTTACCGAAACTGCAACCTAGCAATTCGTTTTGGAATCATTACATTTGCGTACACTTCGCCATCCATATGATGGCTTGCGAAGCGTGCGTCTTCATTATCGCGGAACGATATCCGGTACTTTACCGTATTCTGTTCGGCCTTCATCCGGCGGAGAACAGACTCGAGAAATCTGATAAATTACAGGTTTTCATACCACTTCGGAAACAGGTATTGCCTGGGCTTACAAAATATATAGGTATGAATAACTTTCGTATCAGCCAAGAGGTGTGGCAGAGCTGTAATTTTGAACAAGTAGGACATCACAGGACTCGAAAATGGCGGGTTACGTTGGGGTTACGTCGTTAGACTTTAACTGATTGGTTGACGAAGTCACGTGATATTGATTTCTGGAAATTTCCTCTTGCAGTTGCCGAAAGTAGGCTGAAAATGGATACACACGATCCCAGGGTCAGTCTTACCGCGTATAGATGACCCAGATGGTTACAGGTTGGGAATCATTAATCGCGGCGAAGAACTATATGTCACGTGACATTGTACAAGCCGTGAGAGAGAGAGAGAGAGAATTAAGGTTTAACGTCACGTTCAGCAATGAAGAGAAGAAAAAATATATTTCATTTCGTAGATGCTATCGATGTTATCAAGGGATTAACCTTGTTAAGGTCAAGTAAACTGAGAGAGAGAGAGAGAGAAAATTAAGGTTTAACGTCGCATTCAGCATAGTCAATTGAGTCATCATCCATTTGCATATCCCCAGGGAGAATCACTCCTAATTATTTTAGAAAACTTCATCCATGTCTCAAATAGTTTCGTGTAATTCATCAATATTATCGGTGGAAATGAGGGATTCTGTCGAAGTAGACGGACTATCCGGAGAATTCCCTCGATATCCAGCCAAACAACGTGGTTGTTTTACGATACATACCGGGTAAATACAATTGGTGATTCAGGTACTCAAAAGATCGATCCGTTCAAGCTAGCGTGGAAATTGATTCCACTCAAACCCGAGTTCATAGATCATTCAAATTTGATTGAATTTCACTCAAACTTGAGTGACTTATTTACGGAAATTTGAGTATAATACATTTTCATTCCATCGTGTGTAAATTTAAGTCAAGAGTTTTAAGAGAGTACATATTTCTTAATTCACTCGTTAATTCTGGGCCTTCCAATCGAAGCCCCACAAATATCTGTCATATTGCAGAGTCTGGCCATGGAGCTTACTCACATAAACTCCATGGTCTGACAAAATATGCTATGCCCATGAACCTCCGGGCATGTTGTCAATACAAATCTGGGTGAGTGTTCCGGAATAGGTAAGCAAATGAGAGTATATAAGAGAGTCTCTCTGCCGTGGACTAAATGGTAAATACGACATAAGTATTGTAAGAGCTTACAGTTTAGTTTGAGCTGACATCGAAGGTAATATTAGATAGGCGATATCATGTCATTTGATATGCGAGAAAATAATATAATAATATTGAATGATTCCTAGAATGATTGAACTGCTCAACATGTGTATTCTCCATGAAATAATCTGGGGCACACAACGCAGAAAGAAGATGACATTGACCTGATATACCAGAAAAGCGAAGAAATAGGTAATATATATATAGATTTTTGAATGGCAGTGTGCGACTTCTTCCATTCAAGGAAATGAACGCATAAATAATATTTTAAATCTAAAAAGTGATTTGGGAAAGTCATGACAGAAAGTGGTTAATTGGTTTATTCTCAGACCATAAGATGATCTATGAGCAGCAAGATATACAAAACATACATGTACGTTCAAACATGGCAAAGGTCAGTGTGACAATGACACATACGTACAAACTTAACAGAATGAATGTTTCGCTTATTGGAGAGGACTTATCTCACTATAGTTTATGAATCATAATGAAGCTTCAAAATGTTTAGTTAGCAGTTACCTTTCAAACTTTTGGCCAAAAGCATATTGGCCGTATAAGGGGGCATTTGCATATAGGCCTAATGTAAGGGGCCGTTCCCATTTAACGTTCGTGTATCCATGGTTTAAACCATTTCGTTTAAACCATGCCACCAACGATGGGTGTATCGTTGGTTCGTTTTATCAAAAAACCATTGAAAAAACGAACGAAGAAAAAACCATTGCGTTCGTTCGATGGTTTTCTGTAGAGTTTCCAAGGCTGTGACTTGCTGGAGAAAAAAACGATCGAAAGTAGTTCCGGCTGAGTGACGTCACACTAAGACACGCCCACGCGCTGCTTGACTGACTGTGGCCCATACTTGTAGGCCGTTAAACCGTCGATAACAGGCCTACCGGTATATACCAGGTACTATACCCGGTACCGTATTAAACTGACCACGGTGTGTGTGCATTCTGACGAGGATTAATAAAATCTATCATCGACTATTCGGTGTTGTAACCTAAACATTTGGACTGCTGGTTTAACGATCAGAAGCCGTACACATGATCATTCTGTTCAGAATATTTCAACCTAACTACAAGTGAGAACCCATAGAGAGATTCATTCTGTTCCGATAACTGGTATATAGTTTTGTCTTCTTTTATCAAATAGGCTGTCGGCATCAAAAAATAAGATATGTAATGTTATTATTATTAAGCCATGTGTGGACCGAATGCTTTCTCATGGAACCACTTTGGTCACAGTTGGAAAATGCGTGTTAGTCAGTTGGTTTTCCTTTCTCTTAGTGTACTGTCACATTGTTTTAATAGTGGGCTTTTCCTTTTATCTAAAAATGGCAATTGAAGCAAAATGGGTACGGTGGATATTTGTGAAAATAAAAAAACCCGGTAACATGAAATCGAGAGGACTGGGATAACACTGTTATACATTGAGAGTGACAAAGGATTACTATTTGTATATAATGTATTGTTTGTTATTAATGAGAATGCAGATTATATAATTAGAAAGAATAAGAAAAAGTCTTATGATTAACCGAATCCACGACAGTTCGACATGCGACATTTCGGCACAAAGTGAAGAGTACGACATTTCGACACACGACACTTTTTTAACATGCCAAATTATATTAAAAATTACAATTTTCTTATCTTTTTTAACATATTTTAACATATAAACAGACCATTTTAAGGGTTACCAAGTTGTAAATTTTTTTGACTGCGAATATCTGCGACATTTCTGCAGTTGGTTTTAGAAATGTTGTGAATTTCGCATAGAGCAAAAAGCATTATATAAATATTCTATCACTAGTAAAAACCTCACCAATCAATCGCCATCAACCTTAATATGTGAAAAAAGTTGCCGAAATGTCGCGGATAATCGTGAGCAACTATGATAACCTACAACTTGGTACCCTTAAAACGATATGTTTGTATATGTTGAACATATGTTAAAAAAGAATGTGAAAATCGTCACTTTTAGCGCAATTTGATCTGACAAAAACGAGTGCCGAAATGTTGTACCCTTCACTTTGTGGAAAAATGTCGCGTGCCGAAATGTCACTTGCCGAAATGTCGCGTGCCAAAATGTCCTGACACCGATTAAACACGGATACAATAACCGTCTTACATATCTGACCACTGAAGTTAAATATTACATAATCCCGATATTGAGTATCGGCCTGACATATAGTTTCAAGATCAAAACAAACACCCGGCCACCACCCGCGGCACCGCACAACTCAACCTAGCCAAGATTCACCAAAATTTCTTGTATTGTTGAATGATTGATATTATTTGTATTTAAATTCATTTAGAAAAATACGCTTGTTTAAGTATTATAGATTGATCCTATCTTGCAGCGATTTGTGAAGAATTGACTACCTATTTTCGATGTCAACACAATTGAGTGTTATTCTTAAAATAAACAATTTCATTTCAAAGTTATTACTCATTTGAAATGCAATCATGCCATGTACCTTGCGATACATACTGAAATATTAGAGTTCAAATAAGCGTGGCTTGATGTTTACAGCAAAATTTGTCTATCTGGCCTATGCATGTAGCGGCTCACATGGCTCAGTGAAACGGAACATCGCCGAGCTCGGGCGCTGGTTGGTTAAACCGAGATATGACATATGTCATCACTGAAGAGAGGGCCATGCATGGGAGGTGATGAAGTGTACGAGATTCTGCAAGTCTAGAATATAATTACATATGTTCTTCTGAAAGTATATCAGAATGGGAGAAAATCTGTATTGATAAATATTTATTTGACAGCAGCTTGACTTGATACTTCGTTAGAGATTCCCCCGTTATTCAGACAAATGATAACATTGAAGACCACAGGATGGACTGGTAATTCGATTGAAATTGTAGTTTAAGGGCCGCTTCCCATACGGATTTCGCGACCCATCAACTCAATGTTTTATTTACATTTTGCGGTACATTTCTTAGTTCGTTTAAGATTTTTGCAGCGCTAAATATTAAAAGAAATAATTAAGTAATAAATAACAATGAGAGAGCAAAGGGAGACATAAATAGAAGTAAGGAAAAATCGGCTAATTCACTCGAAAGCGCAGAATGTTAACATGAAAGCTCGATTTAAGTTTTTGAGCACTCCATGTCAGCGTCCTCATGGACAAAGCAGTATCGTTGATAGTAAAACGTGTGTGACCGTAGGTCCAAAACTTCATTGCGCCCTGAATTGGGCGTTAATTCCTTTACATTATTTGGTTAATTTGCTAGACACAGGAAATCAGCAACAAATGATACAAGGTAAGCATATTATTAAGGCACGCCTGCTGACAATGTTGTTTGAGTTTTTTCTTTCAAAGAAATTAACCCCTCCGACCCCTCCACCTTGCTGTTTTCTTAAGTCGACGGTTTTTCACAGACCGACTATGGTGTGACGTGTGAATCATCAACACCTCCAATTCCGATTGTCAAGCAGTCTTATGATCTCTTTCTTTGAACTTGTTTTGATTTGGCAGAGAATTCGTCTTCGGGAAGTTCATGTCGAGTTAATTTGGGAACAATCGGGCCTAACTGAGAACAAAATAAATACAATAATATAGATTCATGGAAATAAAAAAAACACGTTAAAACTCTTAAATTCTAGTTAATAGACTTGCGTCCGGCTTACAATTATTAGAGGTCAATAGCCGAGTGAAATAAACCTCACTAAGCCAGACTGAGATGAATTTGCAATCAACGCCTCTAAGTACTACCCGACATGAAACTGATTGCTTCACACAGTGAAACTAACAACGCGCTCCGCCAATGGCCGACATATACAAACAACTCTTTAACCGGAAGGTAAAGAATTCATATTATTTTCTGCGATTCAGTATCAATAGGTCATTTATGAAGGAAGGTGCACCTGTCGGTGTCATTAACACAAATGACATGTCGATTTCTTTCCAAAATCGACCGTAGTTCATGTTTTATTTCACGTTATGACGTTAAACACTCTATGGTTGTCGGTTATGTTCTATGTATTCTGCAAACGAGGCAAAGAATACCCTAAATATGTCATTTATTCTGCTTTGGATATACAATCAATTATCCAGGTAAGAGATTATAATTCAAATATACATTCATTAGAGATAAACGAAACGTTTTATTTCAACTGGATTAGGAAAACCTCAGGACATGGACATACAGATTAAACGTTCAATAGTATGGAAGAAAGAAGTTCCCGAAAAAAAAACAAATCTTTGTCGGGATTCCATTTTGGGCCGCGATATACGTATACGACGAGCGGTCCCAGAATTTGGTGCCCGCACAACACTCTGATCGTCTGAGAAGCTACGAAACGGCCAAAGATACGGACATATAGAAACCTGGACCTCCTTCCAGATTACCAATAAATTTCATGTCCATTTTGAAAACCGGGACGTTTCGATCGAAATAGAACGGGGGGGAACCGGGAGGCGTCACCAGGGGTCCCGGATCTGCCCTTCCTGTTTCAGCCGAGAAAGGACCTTGTACGATAAGACGGACAAACGGCCCCGGCGAGCAGTCTATTCACAGCGGATCACGTGACTCCAGTGGAATTGAATGGATTCGGAATGACCGCCGAGAGTGCGGTTTGCAAGGCCAAGCATATTTTACTCGTGGTTTTACTCCCTTTTCTCTCTTATTAAACTGATGCTGTTATATGATATCTTCGTGCCATCCCTGTTACGTTAATGCCGTTAATTGCATAAATAAAAAGTTGAATACGGAAATGAAATGAATAGATTTTACTCGCCACTCGCTGAATTGAGTGTCCGCAAGTCTCATTTTTTTAAGAGAACCAACGACAACTCTTGTAGGGTCATTTTTGTTTTGGCATGTGCAATATACTGTAAATATACCCTCATGTGCGATAGGTGACGAGCATCCTATATGGCGTTCGACTGACAACCACGCTCAATGTGGTGAATACGGGTAATCAGCAATGTTTAAAGTTCCGAATGCATGTGCTCTTAGTTCATCGTGCCCATAGTACCTGTTGCAAGACCAGTTTCATTTGACCGAAATGTCCTTCTGGGTTTACGCTGATCACCAGCTGCACATGCGCCACCTCTTTACTGGTGGTAGAACTGTTGTCGGTAAGGATTGAAATAGATGCGCTATGGCCGTAAACTACATTTGTCTATTTACCCATTATGATTGGTCAACAGATAATTTTCTCATTTGGCCTTAATTTCGTCTTGCCAGGCTATTGGCAAGACCATTGTTGATATCGCCTACATACCAGAACTAGTTCCCTGAGACCACTTTTGATACGACTAAATACTAAGTTGATCAAATAAGTTCAGATACTGTTGTTTGCAATTCACTAATCACTCGGGCAAAGCAAACTTCGCAACATTTGCTGAATTATATCTTGAGATATAGACCATTTCCACTCATTCTTTCTACTACCAAATATTAACATATATATTGCAATCATAGTGAAAAATCGAAAAATGCATAAAACTATTAAAACATTTTGGACGAATATTTTGGGATTCGATCCAGCAGATCATTCAATCAAAACGATAACTCTTCTCGCGATTCTATCCATTCGGCCACCTCGTACTCGTACATATAACATTGCTCCTTTTATCGTATTTGAAATTGAACACCAAATGACCAAAATCAATATTCCATAAAGTTTCATTTTTGTATATGAAGATAAACGATAACCAAAACGTGCTTTGTTGAACAACTAGGGATTCAAAAGAGGACTGTTATGTGTGAATATTTTTGTGGTTATAGTTTATCTTCATATATTTACAGATAGGCAAACCGTGCATTTTCAACCCAAAACTGTCAATTTCACACAAACCTACAACTTTGGAGAGCTCTTGTTGAAAAACTATGGCAATCATGCTCCCAATATTTCAAAGACAGTTAAAAAAAATATCATAGTTTATGCTAATTGAGACGAGCATTTCATATTTTAAGTTTCATTTTTCATCTACAATCGTATCTCACCTGGGGCGGTTTGTCCACCTTAACGTACAAGGTCCTTTCTCGACCCATCTCGAAGGCATCGAGAAAGCACCTCGATTAATTGGACGTGACCACTTATGGGGCCTTATAATTCACGCGCCATTTAACGTATTTAGTTCAAGAATTCCAATAAGACCGCTGTTACATGTAACACGCACGTTCGGCTGACTGTCGGTGGTGCCACTAATAATACAACCTGTAACTGCTTTCCCCGAAAGTCGTTCATTCCGAATTGAACAACATTTTTCAAAGTAAGATCAATTTAGTTGCAACTGGAATGAAATATATCACATTAGGTTAAAGCTACGGTAGAATTAAACACAACAAACGACAACAAACTTAACAAAATGCCAAACAATACTCAAATATGCACCCTTAAATATAGTTAAAAGAATTAATCACAATGGACAAACATCAATAAAGATTCAGACAATAAAATGCTAACACAATGCTGCTATTAATAATTTGTCATGTGTCAAAAAATGCATGTACATGCCAAAACGTATATTACAAATTGTTAATAGAGGAAGAAATAAATATTAAAATGAAGATTTCTTTTTGGGAAGGAGCGTTGAAGGAATTACGGAGCTTATGAATTTGGTAATATAGCGACCATGGAAAGATAGATATTCAACAGTATAATAATGATATCGCGGCGCTTGTGGGATTCGGGGCTGGTTATCGTTTGTTCCTACAAGTACATATAGCTATCAATATAATAGACTCTCTATATAATACAAATTCAGATAACAATAAATAAATGGGGAATGGCAAGGAGATAGCATTTAGCCATTTAGGTCGAACCGAATATTCAGTGTCTGACGCGAAGGTATCGGCTCAAACCGGAGCAAAAACCTGTGCGTTACTTTCCTTTGTCTTTTAATTATGAACTTCAACATTTAGTTACACGTAAAAGTAATTTACTGTCTGTCCAAACGTCAGAGAATTCGGCATTGAATTAACGGATTCTTTTCTCAGTACCCACGGAGATTGCGTTATCAGGTTGGATAATGCGAACATCACGTGATTGTATTATTGCGCCTTCGTTTTCCAGCGAACGATCGAACGATGGCAAACAAAGAAGGAAAAAACGCAATGGTTTTCTGTAAAACGAACGACTTCGTTCACTGGCGAACGAACCAATGCGTTGAATGGTTTTTTCAATGGTTTTCCACGAAAATCAAAACGATGGGTGTAGAACGACTCGGGGTTTTTTCAGCGATTTAAACGAACGAAGCAAAAACGTTAATTGGGAACGCTACCTAAGAAGTTCCAGAAGTGATCAATCTTTTCCTGAATTGAACATTTCAAATATACCTTGTAGATGGTTGCCGTGAATGCCATATATTTATTACTCACGAGGTTATTGAAAGGCTTGAATTTCCAAAATTCAGATCTGGTGCACGAAATATGGACAAAGTTAACCAAAATTTCCAATTTATTTTTTATCAAAATATAGTTGAAAACAATCATGTATACCATCGTAAGACAATAAAAAGTATACACATAAAGTTTCAGATCTATGTTGAGAGAAAATTGGGAGATATTGCACTAGTCATGTTTGAGGTAATATAGTAACTTAAATATTTGAAAACTTTAGTCCAGAGGACTGTTGCATTTCCCTTTCATATATCATGCTTTAGTACAACAAATTTGGGATAAGGGGGATGCGGTCCATCATAAATAATCTCTCTTACAATACATGTAAGATACGTATTCACTGTATTGTCATACACTAGTAGGCCTATATTGTCTGTTGTGGATCGGTGGATTTAAATAAAAACGATTTCAATGGAATCTAAAAACATCTCTATCAAATAAAACGCTACAACAATAATATTGATCGTAATTACATCATTGCAAAATGCGTTTGCACAGGGGGTCATGTGTTTGCTGAGTTGAACATGAAAATAAACATTTTTTTGAAAGCCCCTTCTTGCCGTTAAACTCATTAAGTGTATGTGACCCAGATTTAGTCAATAAAATCGGAATAACTACAGGTCGACTGGAGACTTCCACCTTTCGTAGAAATTATTTATAGCGACAAAGACCTGTCATGTGGAACTGGCTTTGTATTGTATTTTTCGTCGTAACAAATATAGGTAATATGTAGGTCCATGTAGAGATCAGGCCTCTGTAAAACATGTATATGGATTAATCGGTAATATCTAGGCATAAAATAAACGGGGAGCCGAAATGGCAACACCCCAGGACTGGGATAAACAACAAAAAAATCAGCAGAAAAAGACAGCGTTTATCGGATTTAATAGCCATTTCAACTTTAACCGTATCTTATTCAGTTTATGCAACACCCAGGGACGGTTCTGCCTCCACGACACCCATATGTATTAAGTTATTTCAAGTGTGACACATCAATATTACGGAGTAAAGGTATCATTTTGTAGAGTTCAGTTTGTTATACTAGTATGCGCCACACAAAAAGAAAGTTTATGCGGAGCCAACTATTGATTTTGACGAGCTCCAAAGTAGATGACAGGTCACGCGTCTTCTTCTTCTTCTTCTTTTTTAATTTGGATGGCGCTTTCAATTCATCAGAATTATGCGCGCCAGATCTTGAAAAATTTTAACTTTCGTTTTTGTTTTTCAGCTTTACTTTTCACATCCAATTCTCAACTTTTTTTTGATCGAACACTTTTGTCTCTAAGTCCGTCACGTTTCTTCTTTCTCTCGGCAATTTCCGCCTCATATCGGTTGAATGATTTTTCCGGAGATTTCCGTACTAATTTTTCCGGTGTGAGAGAGCTCAAGATATCAGTTATTTCGTCGTCTGTATATTTCTGACCAGGTATCTTGACTTTGGACTTTCTCACAGCCTCCTCCGCCTCACATATCAATCCGCCCACTACTCTCTCCTCACACTTAATTACCGCTATTCCCTCCTTCCCTTCCTTCACCATGTAATCCGTCACCCCGTCCATACACCATTCCACCACGTTCTCCACCACCTCCTTCACCCCAGCTTCAACCAATTTCTCCTCCGTCATCACCACTCTCTCTTCACTCTCCACACTATCACAGTCCATATCACTACTTTCCTCAGTATGACTATCCACCTCTGTTTCCGCCTCATATACGTTTTCCTCTTCCTCACCTTTCTTCAGTACTTTCCTCCCAGAATTCTCGCACCATTTTGCCGTGTGGCCTAATTTCCAACAGCGCCAACATTGGGGTAGGCGGCCTACCACGGACAACTGAGCAGCATTACCTCCGATAATACACTCGTATGGCATGGCATCTACAGCTTCAACATCACATATCAGGATCACTTTGATAACGTCCGACTCGAAGTCATATGACGGTGCTGAGTTGCTGTCGACAGACTGCACTTTTCCATATTGTTTAAAGAATTGAGCCACTGTACTTGTGTTCACAAAGCCAGGTAACCAGCGCACAAAAACTTCAACTCTGCGGTGTGAATACTGCATGAAATGTACTTCAAAGTGAACACAGTTCAGAAAGTCCACCTCCAGCACTTTGCTCGTAACACGCGTCTGTGCGCAGATCCATATTTATATCGAGAAACCCGGTTGAAGTGGGACAGTCGAGAGGATAATTTGCCATCTATGGTCATTTTTTTTTCTGTTTCTCAACATCCTCACAATCAGTTCGGATAGTATCAACAATTCACACGCAACTACACCCAAACATTTTACTACATATGCCATGCACACGACTTTTCACGGTACAGAGTCACTTGAATTCCACGCTGCGAATTCACATATTATAATTTCTATACAAATCAACCTGTGTGTGCGTCCCGGTATGGGCAAGCAAATGAGAGCAAGAGAGTCAGTTCACATATTATTACTAAGTGGTAAATACAACATAGGCATTGTAACACTTTAGTTGAGCTGATATCGACTGTAATATTAAATAGATGAAATCTTGACGTTCAATATGTACAATAATAATATAATAATTCTTACAAATGGACTAGAAATCAACAACGGGGGAATTAAACTGCTCTACATTCTTTATGAAATAAACTGGGACACACAACGCAGAAAGAAGATGACATTGACCTAATATATAAGAAATGCAAAGAAATAGCTAATACACATATTGATATTTGAATGGCATTGTGCTACTTCTTCCTTCCAAAAACTTGCACGCACAAGTAAAACATAAATTGGGATTAGAATGTGGTTAATTGATTTATTCTCAGGTCATGAAATGATATATGAGTATATACAAAACAGTTACTGTGACATAATGACACATAAGTACAAAATAGCAGCCGTGATGGGGCGAATACAATTGTAAACTATGTCAATAATATTTACATCGTACGGTGACTCATAGAGAGGCCCGTATTTTCCATGAAATCAACCGAATTTTCAGTAATTTTTTTCTCCATTTTTTGTGGTTCGCTCTACATTTTCTTGTGATATTGTTATAAAAAAATAGTTTACACCGCAGTTTTCGCCGTATACCGCGAACTTCAATTTTCTTTGCCTGGTTCAAAACAACCCTGCCAAACTTCGAATTTCCATGATGAATAATTTTCAAGAAATAAACTGTTGGAGAATGAAAATAGAGAAAACAAATGGAGAAATCAAGCAAAGAAATCAAAGCGATCAACACATTAGAAGGCGATAGTGAAGCCCCTCGCGGAAATAATTTTTGCGACACAAGTGTAAATCACTAGATTAACCCTACCTGGCCTGGGGGGGGGGATGCCCCCCTACCAAACTTTCTGCGCTATCTCCGGAACGACAACAAATAGGAGAACTGAATCTCCGTGACTTTATCGTTCATCATATTGGGGTAATTTTGAGCCTATTTGCATGACCCCCCGAGCAGAGGATCATGAGCAAATTCAAGATGGCGACCACGTGGAGCAACAGAAACGTGATTTGTTTCGTTATACTTCTTCAAAATTTCTGCTTTTCCGCGATGAAACGTGGACAAAAACTATTTTATTCCACATCACATTAATATTTACTAATTTATCATGCAGTTTTTGTGGAGAAATTGAATAAATAAAAAATTCGAAAAATCGACCCAAAAATGCCGTTTTTGAAAATGACGTCACAGTAGCGCCCATCTTGGATTTCTTTTTTTACATTTTTTGGTGGAGCTTGGCCCAAGGGTATGGTGTGGTAAGTTTCAACCCCCTAGCTCAAATGGTAAGGAAAATAATTAGGGGGGGCCATTTCGACCCCCCCCCCAAGCAAGGAGACGTCCCAAAAAGCCCAGGCCAGATAGGGTTAACTAATCAAACTTTAATTCATCAAAATAATCTCCCCTGAGTAAGAATCGATATAGCATTTTAGGGTTGTTCATAAAGTGGTTTTCATACATTTAGACTCCCAGGTGGGATGGAAGTCCTTGCCCTACCAAGCCTGGGGGGCTGAACCTAAACTTTCTATCTTCTGGAATAACATAAAATTGAGAGCTGACACTCCGAGACTTTGTAGATTATCATATTGGGGCCATTTTGAGCCTATTTGCATGACCCCTGGAGCAGAGGATCATGAGTAAATTCAAAATGGCGGCCTTGTGGGTAATAGAAAAGTGATATTTTCGTCATTTTTCTTCACAATTCGTGTCTTTCTGCGAGGAAAAGTAGGCAAAAGCTATGTTATTTCACATCAGATTATCAAGTGCGCGAAACACAATCCCAAATGGACCAAGAAACAGTGAAAATAGCCACTTCGGTCGAGTCTAAAATCAATCAGAGTATCACCAGCACAATTGACAAAAGAGTTCGGGAGCTCGATGATCAGAAGAGAAGAGAGCTAAATTTAATCCTCTTCAACTTACCAGAGTCAACAGATGAGGATGCTGAGAACAGAAAAGAAATAGATCTGAGCAATTTTAGGGAAATTTGTACTGCCATTGCACCGGATACACCAATTGACTTGAAGGACGCTTACAGGCTAGGCCCGAGGACGGATGGAAAAATAAGACCCCTGAAAGTTGAACTAAAATCTAAAGGACCAAGAACGAATCTACTTGTGAATGCAAAAAAGATCAATAATATAGATAACCCCCATCTTAAGCCGGTCATCATTTCAAGAGATCAGACCCAAGAACAGCGTGAAGAAAGCAAGAAACTACGCTCTGAGTTGAATGAGAGAAAAATGCAAGGCGAAAGTGACCTAATTATACGCCGAGGGAAAGTGATCAAGCGACCAGTCCCTCCTGACCATAGATTTCATTAGGCCGGTTTTAAATGTTTTTAATTGCACAACTGACCATCATTCTCAGCAAACTTCCAGTTTATTATCCAGCACCAGTAATGTACAGGAGCACCAAGCTTTGAAAGTTATGTATTCTAATGTTGATTGTCTGTTGAACAAAAGAGATGAACTTGAATCAGTGATTAATGATGATAGTCCAGACATAATTGCCTTGACGGAATTATTCCCTAAATATTCTGTGCAGCCACTAACTGAAAACCTGTTTGAATTAGATGGATATGATTTGTTTACCCCCACATTGGAGAATGGGAGAGGTGTCGGAGTGTACGTAAGAACTAGTCTTGGGCGGAGTTGTGTTATGGAGGACAGCCTAACCTATAGTAACTTTGAGGAATCTGTGTGGGTGCGGGTTACCATTGGAGCCAACGATTCCTTGCTGATAGGGTGTATTTATAGAAGTCCATCCTCGTGTGCTGAAAACTGTCTGGAACTGAATGCTCTGATTCGTAAAGCTGTGGACTTGAAAAACTCTCATCTGCTCATAGTAGGTGACTTCAACTATAGAGAGATTGACTGGGCACTGTGGCAGTCATCTAAGGGTTTGGACCACCCGGCGACTCAGTTCCTGGAGAACATAAATGACACTTACATCAATGAACCTACTCGGTATCGACATGGTCAAACTCCTTCAACACTGGATTTAGTTCTCACTAATGAGGAGGATATGATAGAGGATATTAATTACCTGGCACCATTTGGGTTGAGCGACCACTCTGTGCTGTCTTTCAAATACATATGCTATTCATCCAACGTAAGTGACAGCCCTAGCAGACGTCAGTACAACAAAGGCGACTATGATTCAATGAGAGATCTGCTCGATGTTGCCGAGTGGCCAGACATGTACGCTTCTGATATTAATAATGCATGGGACTTATTTCAACAGAACATTGTTAGGGCAGCCGACCAATGTATGCCCCGGGCACATTCTTCCTATAGGATCAGAAAGAAACTATGGTTTACCAAGAAATGCAAACAAGCTGTGAGATCAAAAGAAAAGGCCTGGAAGAAATATAAGCATTGTAAAACTGATGACAACTTCTCAAGATATTCTACTGCTAGGAACCAAGCAACTTCTGAATGTAGAAAGGCTCGAGAGGATTTTGAGAAGAAGTTAGCCAGCAACATAAAATCGGATCCCAAATCGTATTGGAAATATGTGCGATCCAAGGCAAAGACCAAGTGTGGAATTAGTGACTTGGAGAAGGATGACGGAACACTTACTACATCTGACTGTGAAAAGGCAGAAGTACTGAACAAATTATTTTCTAGTGTTTTTACCAATGAGGATACATCTAGCATTCCCGATATGGCTGATCAGGTGTTTACTGAACCCCTGGAAGTGTTGTCAGTATCAAGAGATGTTGTATTGAAGAAACTGTCAAAGTTAAATGTTACTAAGTCTCAAGGTCCTGACGACCTTCATCCTCGGATTCTGAAGGAGTGCAGGAAGGGGGATCCTCCATGCCCCCAGTTCCCAAATGTAAATTTCCCTCTACACCACCCAACCTGATGTTATCAACACAGGACGAGGTTAGCGATAAAAGGGAGAGAACTTGTGTCAGAGAGCGTTAGTCTGACAGAATTTACCTTCAAAAAGACGAGATAAAGGGGAGGGAAATCTATTTCCATACATTCACTGAAGGGAGGAGAGAAAGATTTACCTCGCAACACCACGACAGTATCCAATCTACATTTATAAACATGCGATAAAGGGGAGAAAACTCATTGCAAGACAGTGCGAGAGTCCGACAGATAATTATACGAGACGGGATAAAGGGGAGAGAAATCTATCTCAAAATATTCGCCGAGACGGGGATAGAGGGATGAGAAATCTACCACGATCTGTTCGGTGAAGAGCTGGATAGAGGAGAGAAAATCTTACCTTACGACAGCACGACAGTGCGACAGTCTACATTATACATTACTAAAGATGTAATAAAGGGGAGAGAAATCTACCGCAAACTATTCAGCGAGAAATCTATTTCCATACATTCAGCATGACAGTCTTCAGGCTCACTTACTAAAGACGGAATAAAGGCAGGGAGAGAAATCTACATCAATATTCCCTGCGAGACCGCAAAAAGGGGAGAGAAATCTACCTCAACATATTCAGCGAATGTATAGATGAGAGAAAACCTTACCTCACGACAGGACGACAGTGTGACAGTCTCCAAGCTACCTTACTAAAGACGGAATTAAGGGGGAGAGAAATCTGATTCAATATATTCTGTGAGAGGCGATAAAGGGGAGAGAATTCTACCAAGATCTATTCGGTGAAGGGATGGATAGTGGAGAGAAAAACTTACCTCACGACAGGACGACAGTCTCCAAGCTCACGTACTGAAGGCGGAATAAAGGGGAGAGAAATCTACCTCAATATTTCCTGCGAGATGGTAAAAAGGGGAGACAATACCTCAACATATTCGACAAATGTATAGAGGAGAGAAAACCTTACCTCACGACAGGACGACAGTGCGACAGTCTCCAAGCTCACCTACTGAAGACGGAATAAAGGCAGGGAGAGAAATCTACATCAATATTTCCTGCAAGACCGCAAGAAGGGGAGAGAAATCTACCTCAACATATTCAGCGAATGTATAGATGAGAGAAAACCTTACCTCACGACAGGACGACAGTGCGACAGTCTCCAAGCTACCTTACTAAAGACGGAATTAAGGGGGAGAGAAATCTGAATCAATATATTCTGTGAGAGGCGATAAAGGGGAGAGAATTCTACCAAGATCTATTCGGTGAAGGGATGGATAGTGGAGAGAAAAACTTACCTCACGACAGGACGACAGTGCGACAGTCTCCAAGCTCACGTACTGAAGGCGGAATAAAGGGGAGAGAAATCTACCTCAATATTTCCTGCGAGATGGTAAAAAGGGGAGACAATACCTCAACATATTCGGCATACAGAGGAGAGAAAACCTTACCTCACGACAGGACGACAGTGCGACAGTCTCCAAGCTCACCTACTGAAGACGGAATAAAGGCAGGGAAAGAAATCTACATCAATATTTCCTGCGAGACGGCAAAAAGGGGAGAGAAATCTACCTCAAAATATTCGGGGAATGTATAGAGGAGAGAAAACCTCACCTCACGACAGGACGACAGTGCGACAGTCCCCAAGCTACCTTTAATAAAGACGGAATTAAGGGGGAGAGAAATCTGAATCAATATATTCTGTGAGAGGCGATAAAGGGGGGAGAATTCTACCAAGATCTACTCGGTGAAGGGATGGATAGTGGAGAGAAAAACTTACCTCACGACAGTGCGACAGGCTCCAATTAAGCTCACCTACTGAAGACGGAATAAGGGCAGGGAGAGAAATCTACATCAATATTTCCTGCGAGACCGCAAGAAGGGGAGAGAAATCTACCTCAACATATTCGGTGAATGTATAGAGGAGAGAAAACCTTACCTCACGACAGGACGACAGTGCGACAGTCTCCAAGCTACCTTACTAAAGACGGAATTAAGGGGGAGAGAAATCTGAATCAATATATTCTGTGAGAGGCGATAAAGGGGAGAGAATTCTACCAATATCTATTCGGTGAAGGGATGGATAGTGGAGAGAAAAACTTACCTCACGACAGCATGACAGTCTTCAGGCTCACTTACTAAAGACGGAATAAAGGCAGGGAGAGAAATCTACATGTACATCAATATTTCCTGCGAGATCGCAAAAAGGGGAGAGAAATCTACCTCAACATATTCAGCGAATGTATAGAGGAGAGAAAACCTTACCTCACGACAGGACGACAGTGCGACAGTCTCCAAGTTACCTTACTAAAGATGGAATTAAGGGGGAGAGAAATCTGAATCAATATATTCTGTGAGAGGCGATAAAGGGGAGAGAATTCTACCTCAATATCTTCTGTGAAGGGATGGATAGAGGAGAGAAAGACTTACCTCACGACAGTGCGACAGTTTCCAAGCCCCTGTACTAAAGACGGATCAAAGGGGAGAGAAATCTACCTCAATATTTCCTGCGAGACGGCGAAAAAGGGAAGAAAAATCTACCTCAACAGATTCGGCGAATGTATAGAGGAGAGAAAACCTTACCTCCCGACAGGACGACAGTGCGACAGTCCCCAAGCTACCTTTAATAAAGACGGAATTAAGGGGGAGAGAAATCTGAATCAATATATTCTGTGAGAGGCGATAAAGGGGGGAGAATTCTACCAAGATCTACCGGATGAAGGGATGGATAGTGGAGAAAAAAACTTACCTCACGACAGGACGACAGTGCGACAGTCTCCAAGCTCACCTACTGAAGACGAAATAAAGGCAGGGAGAGAAATCTACATCAATATTTCCTGCGAGACCGCAAAAATGAGAGAGAAATCTACCTCAACATATTCGGCGAATGTATAGAGGAGAGAAAACCTTACCTCACGACAGCACGACAGTGCGACAGTATACATTATACCTTACTAAAGATGGAATAAAGGGGAGACAAATCTATCTCAAAATATTCTACGAGACGGGGATAAAGTGGAGAGAAATCTACCACGATCTGTTCGGTGAAGAGATGGATAGAGGAGAGAAAGTCTTAGCTGACAACTCTTTACCTTCAAAAAGACGAGATAAAGGAGAGGGAAATCTATTTCAATACATTCAATGAAGGGAGGAGAGAAAGATTTACCTCGCGACACTACGACAGTGCGACAGTATCCAATCTACATGCGATAAAGGGGAGAAAACTCATTGCAAGACAGTTCGAGAGTTCGACAGATCATTCTACGAGACGAGGATAAAGATGAGAGAAATCTATCTCAAAATATTCGCCGAGACGGGGATAAAGGGGAGAGAAATCTACCATGATCTGTTCGGTGAAGAGATGGATAGAGGAGAGAAAATCTTACCTGACGACAGCACGAGAGTGCGACAGTCTACATTATACCTTACTAAAGATGTAATAAAGAGGAGAGAAATCTACCTCAAACTATTCAGCGAGACGGGGATAAAGGGGAGAGAAATCTGCCACGATCTGTTCGGTGAAGCGATGGATAGAGGAGAGAAAGTCTTAACTGACGACAGTCTCCAATTTACCTTCAAAAAGAAGAGATAAAGGGGAGGGAAGCGACACTACGACAGTATATCCAATCTACATTTATCAACATGCGATAAAGTGGAGAAAACTCATTGCAAGACAGTGCGAGAGTCCGACAGATCATTCTACGAGACGGGGATAAAGGGGAGAGAAATCTACTATGAACGGTTCGGTGAAGAGATGATTAGAGAGAAAACCTTACCTCACGACAGCACGACAGTGCGACAGTATACATTATGCCATACTAAAGATGGAATAAAGGGGAGAGAAATCTACCTCAAACTATTCGGCGAGACGTGGATAAAGGGGAGAGAATTCTACCACGATCTGTTCAGTGAAGAGATGGATAGGAGAGAAAATCTTAACTCACGACAGCACGACAGTGCGACAGTCTCCAATTTACCTTCAAAAAGACTTACCTCGCGACACTACAACAGTATTCAATCTACATTTATCAACATGCGATAAAGGGGAGAAAACTCATTGCAAGACAGTGCTACAGTCCGACAGATCATTCTACGAGATGGGGATAAATGGGAGAGAATTCTACCATGATCTGTTCGGTGAAGAGATGAATAGAGAGAAAACCTTACCTCACGACAGCACGACAGTGCGACAGTATACATTATGCCTTACTAAAGATGGAATAAAGGGGAGAGAAATCTACCTCAAACTATTCAGCGAGACGGGGATAAAGGGGAGAGAAATCTACCACGATCTGTTCCGTGAAGAGATGGATAGAGAGAAAATCTTACCTCACGACAGTGCGACAGTCTACATTATACCTTACTAAAGATGTGATAAAGGGGAGACAAATCTAAAACTATTCGGCAAGACAGGGATAAAGGGGAGAGAAATCTACCACGATCTGTTCGGTGAAGCGATGGATAGAGGAGAGAAAGTCTTAACTCACGACAGCACGACAGTGTCCAATTTACCTTCAAAAAGACGAGATAAAGGGGAGGGAAATCTATTTCAATACATTCATTGAAGGGAGGAGAGAAAGATTTACCTTGCGACACTACGACAGTGCGACAGTATTCAATCTACAGCTATCAACATGCGATAAAGGGGAGAAAACTCATTGCAAGACAGTGCGAGAGTCCGACAGATCATTCTACGAGACGGGGATAAAGGGGAGAGAAATATGCCATGATCTGTTCGGTGAAGAGATGAATAGAGAGAAAACCTTACCTCACGACAGCAGGACAGTGCGACAGTATACATTATACCTTACTAAAGATGGAATAAAGGGGAGAGAAATCTGTCTCAAAATATTCTACGAGACGGGGATAAAGGGGAGAGAAATCTACCATGATCTGTTCGGTGAAGAGATGAATGGAGAGAAACATTACCTCACGACAGTCTACATTATACCTTACTAAAGATGTAATAAAGGGGAGAGAAATCTAGCTCAAACTATTCGTCAAGATGGGGATAACATGCGATAAAGGAGAGAAAAATCATTGCAAGACAGTGCGAGAGTCCGAAAGATTAAAGTCTTCCTAAAGAATGAAGGGGACAAAAATGTACCTCGATATCTTCTGTGAGACGGGATAAAGGGGAGAGAAATCTACCATGATCTATACTGTGAACGGATAGCGTGGAGAAAATTTTCGAACTCGACTGTACGAATTTCCCCCCAAACTCCATATTAATTTCTGGTTCAGAACCTATTCAAGATTAACTAAAATCAGAAATGCTGGTGGAGTGATTGCATCCACTCTCTGACTCTATAGTATTTCTTGGTTAAATAAATTTTAAACAATGAACAAAGAAATGCAGATACATGTAGAGTCTTTGTAATTTATTCTCACAAAAAAACTATAGCCTTAGGCACTGAAACGGGACTATTTAAATGTAAAATAGGCTGTTGGAATAATTCCACTAACTCTTTGATGTTCCATCTCATGGCGAAGAGCCATACTTGTAGTCTCACACATTCCTCTCAACAAGGATCTCTAATGCATTAGTGTAATTGTATACATAAATATATTTTTAAAAAAAACGCTTGGACAGACATTTATTATGAAACCGACCTGATGAAATGATGAAATAATGTCTTCACTGCATGTTACCAATATTTGTAAAAAAAATCAGATAATTTTCAGATAATCGAAAGCATATCCTTCAGCAGTAAATAACAATACGAAGCTGCGCATCTGAAAACCCCTCGGCACTGGGTACATTCATAATGTATTCAATTTGAACCAAGATGTCAGGAACACCAAGCAGTCAAGTCACAAATATACAGATTATCAAAAATTTTGCAATTACATGTAGGAATGACCCCCAAGGTTTCCGTCCAATCAGAGAAACCGGTTTTCATTACATAAGTTTCTTGATGCATCAATGATGTATACCAAATTTTACATCGAGCATTTAAATGGTATCAGAGATAGAGATCATTAATGATTTCG
>JAVTVY010000418.1:0-36173 GCA_036873755.1 Hanleya hanleyi | reverse complement strand
GAGTGTTTGGAAGGTGCAGAAGTGGTCATTATTCCAGCTGGAGTACCCAGGAAACCAGGTGCAGTAGGTTGTCTGGTTGTACCCAACAGCCTTTGAAATTAAGGAAATTCTGCCAGGGCAAAACACCTCGGTGAAGTCACAACAGCCTAACATTAAACATAAGGTCAAATTTTGTCATCACGTTTTCACAATCAACTATCCAATCAGATTCTGCGATTGTCACTTCCTGTTTTACCCCTTGGCCAAAGTTGGCCTTTGGGTACCATTGTAATCATGTACATCTGTCTGTCCATCCATTTCTGGAACACTTGGCATATCTCAAGAACATGAAGAATGACTACATGTATATGCCAAGGAGCACTGAACGTACTCCACATATGCTTACATATGGTCACATGGTAGAAGCCTATTAAAATCTCTGAGATTGACCCATTTTTCCTGGGTCATCAAGTCATATTATGTTCGCTTGGTCACATATTACTTTTTACCGCCATATGTCAATATATGGTCTAGGCTCACTGAGCTTCTTCTAACTGCTAAAATTGGCATTGGGGTTTTATCTTCATGTACATCCATCCATCTGTTTGTTTTCTTGTTGCCACCTTATCTCAAAAATGGGTCTGCCTAGAAACACCAAGCTTGGTTCACATGTCGTCATGGAAAATAAGTCTGTTGAGAATCTTTTAGATTGAACTATTAGGCCTCTGTTAATTAATCTTTTTCTTCTCATGACCTTGGGAGGAAATTATGATGCTGCTGAATGCTGTAATTATTAATTATTAATTATTTGGCTGCATTAAGACATTGCAATAAAAAAGAAGTTATGTATGTGGTAAACTTCGAGCACCAATGGAAAGTTGATGTCAACTGGTGTGTCCAGGGCTTAAAAAAAACAAAAAAACCGAAAAACAACTTTGATATGTCAAAGACAACTATTTCCCCTAATTTTTGCAATTAGAACTGCAAAAAGCTTTGTTGTTGACTAAATCATGTGAAATTTAAATGGCACCTGTGACATTATATCATAGAATTTAGATCCAAGTAACACCCTTTTTAAATAATGAAAATTTGAGGGGAGTTAACCAGTATCCCAACTATATTTACTTATATTTATCAATAGTCTCCTTTGTAAATTGCTGCTTCCAATAAATTAGAATCAGCCACCAGAGTCCCTTTGGAATTATCAATTAACTGAAATGTCTGCATAGAAAAACGTCAGCTTGTGAATAGAAGCCCAAGAAAAGAAGCCAACAATATTATTTACCATCGGTACGAACTGGAAAAAACAGATAGTCCAATTCTGTTTCGTAACAGGTCCGACTTTTGCATGCACCGGACTACCGCACTAGGTTTGACGCGCAATCGGAAGTAAACTTGGCGCGGGAAATGTTGATAGAGAACACGGAGAACACTAGATGGAGAAAACCATCCATGAATTGACAGTCGTAATTCATGGATGGAGCTCCAAGTCATACGTAAACACCGAGTAAAATTCTGATCCCCCTCGTCTGGCTAGGGGGGCTATTTACGCTAAACATACGGCGTGAACAACTGAGTTTAGTAACTTACTATCTTCTCAAATCCATATCCTATCGATCACTGCCTTTTATTTGAGTCTTTGGAAAAATATAATTGATTTAACAGCATAAATCCACACATACCAATGTTTTCTTCCAGCCATTTCTGTTTACCTGAATGATTTCGCACCGTGAGGTCAACGAGCATGCGTACACGATACATTTAAATAAGGCCACGTGACTCTCTTTCGGACCCCCAAGTCATCGTTGCACTACCACAATACATGGTCGGGTGTTTGGCGCTGTTGTGGTAGTGCGACGATGACTTGGGGGCCCGAAGGAGAGTCGCGTGACCTCATTTAAATGTATCGTGTACGCATGCTTGTTGACCTCACGGCACGAAATCATTCAGGCGAACAGACCTGGATGGAAGAAAACGTTGGGTGTGTGTGGATTTATGCTGCTAAATCAATGATATCCTCCCAAAGACCCAAATAAACGGTGGTGATCAATAGGATATGGCTTTGAGAAGACAGTAATTTACTAAACTCTCTTGTTCACGCCATATTTTTAGCGTAAATAGCCCCCCTAGTCAGACGAGGGTGACTGATCGGATGTATACTCGGTGTTTACATATGACTTGGACCTCCATCCATGAATTACGACCGTCAGATATCACATCAATTCATGGATGGTTTTCTCCATCTAGAACACCTACAACAATGGCCAACGATCGGCTTGAAATAAATTTTCAATGGATTATTTTTTGGATTGTCTGTTAGATCTAGAATTCTAAAAGGTATATTCGAATATTTTCACAAATTCATCGCATTTTATCGTTTTAGTTAGATGAAATTCCACTTGACGCATGCGACCGGTAGATTTTTTGCAACTTATCGCCGGAAAAATTCACTTGGCATGCGTCATTTCGACCGCTGCCTTGTTCTGCAGATTCTTTTTTTTTTGCAGCAAAAAATGCCAAATAATTAAAACAATGCATAATTATTGTTACGACAAAAAACATGCGGGCGGGTCATGAGAAGCTAAAGAATAATTAACAGAGGCCTTACTTTCTTGGTCATCAGTTGAAAGTTAATTAATTTGTGATCAATTGCTTTTTTTACCACCATGTCTCTAAAATGATAAGGCCAAGGTTTAATACTGAACATACACCAGACACACATCTGTTCATGAGCTACTGCTAAAGTCTGAAACAACACTTTGTCATGTATTATTGCTCCTTATTCCTCAAGGCTAATAGTTGAAGCTGTTTAGTAATGAAGTTGTATTTGTCTTACTGATAATGCTTTGCTCTGTTTTACAGCATTTTCTCCTCTGCTCCCCTTCATAACCTGCTTTCTTGTTTTTTCTATTTTCAGGAATGACAAGAGATGATTTATTTAACACAAATGCATCTATAGTAAGAGATTTATGTCAAGCCTGTGCAGAAACCTGCCCAGAAGCTATGATAGGTGTCATCACTAATCCAGTAAGTAGTCCAGTGTTGCACAGAGTTCAATCAGGTTCATTGTATTCCCAAAATCTTACATGTTCAAGACAATAAATTGCAATGTTTTTGGTATGTGCCATGTACATAGTGGAGAAAGCCAGAGTAACTAGTTTCTTTTTCAAGAATCTGCAGTTGCAGTTTTCTCCTACTTAAACGATAGCCTCTTTTGTGGTAAAGGGTGTAGATTATTTGTCCTGAATCTACACTTCGATAGCCAGTCTGTTCCATTACAGTCCGGAGGCCGCTTCTCTGACTCGGTATACTGATATTTCCTGTAAGAAGACATAGAATTTATCAAGAAATTCAACGCTAAAATAATTGGTGGTCTCGGTGTAAGAAGAAGTGGAATTAGCTGTATATTTGTGATGTGTCCCTTTGGTCAGAACTATCATTTCGCTATATTGATTTAATAATCTGAGTTTTTTTTTATATGCCCGCCAAAAAGGCGGACGTATTATGTGATGGCAGTTTCCATCCGTCTGTCCGTCCCCCGTTTCCGGTCTATATCTGTGACAGTATTCTATGTAAAGGTCCAATTTTTGTTGAGTGGATACCCTATTGGGAGACGATGTGTCGCGTTCCAAAATGGAGGTCGAGATCAGAGGTCAAAGGTCACTGGCTTTAAAAACAGGAACTCATTTAACCGTTCATGACCGGTCTATATCTGTGACGGTTTTCTATCCACTTACTTGCAATTTTTTGTGAGTGGACACACTTGGTGGAGACGATGTGTTGCGTACTGAAATTGAGGTCGAGCTCAAAGGTCACTGTGGCCGAAAATCAGGAAATCATTGGTCGTTGACAGTTTTCTATCTACAGTTCCATTTTTTGGCGAGTGGATTCCCGGGGGGGGGGGGGGCATGATGTATTGCATATCGAATGTAGGTCGAGGTCAGAGGTCAATGGTCAGTGGCCAAAAAAGCAGGAAATTATTGAAAATTGCTAAATGTTTTGTGAGTGGATTCAATAGGGGGAAATAGAAGTGTCGCATACCAAAAATTAGGTCACGGTCAAACGTCACTGTGACCCCACAATCAGGAAATCATTAAAAATAACTTTTTTGTGTGTCAGTAGATACATTAGGGGGAAACAATGTGTCGTGTAGCAAAATTTAGGTCAAGGTCACTGTGACCTCAAAATCAGGAAATCATTAATAAATAATTCTTTTTACCCCTCGACCATTTTGGCCGTGGGGTATTGTTGTCGCTATGTCCGTCCATTCGTATGTTCAAGCGGCCGCTTGAGACAAAACCAAATATTGAACACTTATTTCTCTAGTCAGACGCCTATCGAAAGTGGCTCCCCTCGGCCCATATTTTACAGAGTTATGCCCTTTTACAGATATATTAATTTCTATTTCTGTTATATATGCTTAAATGTAACCAACTATATCTGCAGAACTGTGTTCGATACAGCTACTATGTTTTGGAAACATACTTATATCGTTGTATTCTAGAAGCCAACAAAAAATTACTTGCCTCGGCCCTTATTCTACAGAGTTATGCCCCTTTTCCGATGCAGTTATCTCTGATTTTGTGATATATGCTTGAATGTAACCAGTTATATATAATTAAAGTGATAGTAAACCCTCAGATGAAGTGAAGGTGAAATAAAGACAAAATTCAACTGTATCCGAATATATTTTTACTTCATTTATGTGATTTTTTCTGACCGGATAAAAAGTACTTGTCGTTTTGTATGGTAACTCCATAAATGGCAAGTCAATCCAGGGCTTGTTTTTCCATGGGAATCAGCACTCCCACAAAATAATTTGCAGGAATCCAGCAGATTTCTGTAAAATTGTAGCAATCTCTACAGAAATGATAGCATTGGATTCCTGTAGGTTCCCATAGAGCTGGATTTTATGACAAAAACTAAGGCCTGCAATTTGAATCTTGCATTTAATTTTCTCGGTTTTGGTGAAACATACATATTGGAACAGTGAGTTTGTGTCGAAACTTGAAGTATACACACGTTATGCTTGAAGTGCACACAAAGCTTGAAATATATGTATTAATTTAGTGTGACGTCACTGGACCTAGATATGATCGAACATACCACCATAGAATACCATGCTTTGTTTGCAGTTTACTCTGTGTAATAAAATTGTAATAAATGACAAAAAAATATTTTCCGACACTGTTTTCAATGGTCTTTCATTTGATGTAAACTTAACTTGAGGGTTTACGATCACTTTAACTGTGTTTGGTACAGCTACCAAATGAGGAAAGTTTTTTATCCAGTTGTAGTCTAGATGCCTACAAAAATTAGTTGTCTCTGCCCATATTTAATGGAGTTATGCCCCTTTCAGATGTAATAATCTCAAGATTCTGTGACCTGTAGTTGAATGAACAAGTATCTGCAGATCTGTGTTCGGTACAGCTACTAAATTTTGGAAACTTATTTATCTAGTTGTATTCTGGAAGTGTAAAACAAAAAATCATCTGCTCATTCCTTTTTACCTGCGGCACGCAGGTCTACGGGAGGCTCGCGTTGTTGTTGTTGTTGTTGTTGTTGTTCTTCTTCTTGTGACTTTTTGAAATGCGCATGCGCTAAGAGAGTGTGACCTCTGCCACACTTTTCTTTTCAACCTCCGATCTCACATGAACTGTCTTCAAGCGCGTTTGAATTCATTTGCAACTATATTCGGTGGAATGAATTATTGCTTCGTTAATTTGCGGATTGGATTTATTATACATGAGAATAGTGTGAATAACGTCAAAGGACCTAAGAAGTAGGGTAGGCATTAGGACTCCGATACGCACTGAACTCTTGGACCGCCAGTTGAAATCCTGCCAATATTAAGATGGGCACGGCCCAAGTTAGAATCACCAGTGATTTAATCAAAAATCACCAGAAATTTTCATCAAAAGTAGGTCAGCTCGAAACATGCTGGCAACAGTCCCCTAATGAACATTCATGCCCAGTGTGAATAACGTCACAGGACATAGGAAGTAGGGTAGGCATTAGGACTCCGACGCACGCTGAACTATTGGACTCCCAGTTGAAATCCTGCCTATATTAAGATGGGCACGGCTCAAGTTAGATTCACCAGTGATTTTAATAAAAAATCACCGGAAATTTTCATCAAAAGTAACATGCTGGTATCAGTCCCCTAATGCACCTTCATGCCAAAAATCAAGGTTCTGATATCAACGGTAACACTCAGATATAACATATCTCTCAGATATAACATATATATAAATATTAATATTCATGTCACTGTTGTTTCTCTTGTTGTATTCCTCTTAAAATTTTGTACTCTGCCTTTGACTGATGTTTGTACAATAAAATCTTGAATCTTGAATGCTTATTTTGCCGACGAAAGGATTAAGATGGACTCACTCATTACCGGACAATTTCAAATGGTAGCCCACTTCGAAGGGACAGAAATGACTATGTAGTATTTAGACAACCCTGTGCGCGAACAATACCTCACAGTCGTGCAGTTATATTGAGCACTTTCGGTTACAAGCATGACATTTTGCAAATAGCTATTTTGAATGATTCTCTTTCGGAACACGGCTTCTATCCTCATTCTCGCAAGCCAGGGCCTTGATTCGGTGGTATTGATGTTCCCGTCCTCTTCCGCACTCAGAATTCCTTTAGAATAGCATTAATCACTTCCGTAAATTCAATACTTATGTGTATCAGCAGACAATGCGCAGACACATATTGCATTTGACATCATTCTCTCAAGACGGAGCCCTTTTCTGCTAGAATTTACTGGTTCTATACAAAATTTACGTTACTTTGTCAATCAGTTTTACGTATGGAATTACGTCATATATAGCAGTTACTGGCCATAAAAACGATCTAGTTGACCTCGTGGCCAAAAGCTATGGCCTTTGTTTTCCTGGAGGGGGTTTTGAGGTTGATTTTGATACTTAGATACCTTTCGCATTGACTTTAACTTGGCAGTAATTTTCGCGAATGCAACAATTTGATGTATCAAAAGATATTAACGAGAATTCGACATCATTCTCTTACACACAGACCTTGTTTAGTGAACTAGCCCCGAAACTTCGCACATGAATCACCTTCGGAATGACTTAGTGACAAACATATTCGCGAATTGAGTATAGGAAGATATCCATAGATACTGACTAGAAATGTTTCTTGTTTGCAGAATTTGATTTTAAAGAAAAGAAATTAATAAAATTAGCAACCTTCGAAAAGGCTTGGCCGAACATGTCAGATGAGATGATATTTCCTAAGAATTAAATAGTTAATCATTTATATAGAAGAAGCAAACCATGTCTTGGTATTGACTTGCTGCGTGGAAAAGAGTGGCAAGCAATTTAGTTCGCAGATGATAACGAACGTAAATGCAGAAACCTAATTAATTATTTTAATCGAATATCAAGACTGTAACAGGCCTCAATTTGAATAGTGAAAAAGTGTCATTATGCCTCTTGGACAGTTCGATAAAGCCTTAAATCCCATTCCGTAGTTTCACAGATCGAAGTGATAGACCTGATACTAAATTTATTGAAAAATAACTTTCAAGGAAATATAAATTTCCCATTTTGTTCGGCAAATTAAGCGAGAAGGGAGACTGAAGAGCGCAGATTTTCGCGCTATGACTAAATCCTCGAAATTTGTTTGGATTTCCAAATATTTGAAAGCCTTTTTGATTTGCAAAAAGTAACGACTGAACCGAATGTTTTGAAACTTGGCATACACGATACTTGTACCAAAACATTGCCAAAGCGATCATGGTGAGTTCGTTTGTCAATTCAGTCGGATTTTGAATGGGGAAAGTGAATATATATATATATATGGTATCAGAACTATTACGCAATCCCTACAATTGTGGGTTACAAGTTGAAAATTACTTCCCTTGGCATAAAAACACTGGCAGATGGCGCTTTTTTCTACAATTACCACTACCTCCGCTGATATATCTTTCACTGTATTATTGCCACTGCCGCAGGTTTTGACTACAATGTAGTCATTTCTCACTTGTTTATACGCCCGCCAAAAGGCGGACGTATTATGTGATGGCGGTTTCCGTCCGTCTGTCCGTCCCCCGTGTCCGGTCCATTACTGGGACAGTTTTCTATCTACAGTTCTAATTTTTGGTGAGTGGATACCCATGGGGAGACGATGTGTCGCGTACTAAAATGAAGGTCAAGGTCAGAGGTCAAAGGTCACTGGCCTAAAAAACAGGAAATCACTGAAGTGTTCGTGTCCGGTCTATATCTGTGAACGTTTTCTATCCACAGTTGCAATTTTTTGTGAGTGGATACGCTAGGTGAAGACGATGTGTCGCGTACCAAAATTGAGGTCGCGGTCAGAGGTCAGAGGTCAAAGGTCACTGTTGCCAAAAATCAGAAAATCATTGAGAGTTTTCTCTCTACAATTCTAATTTTTGGTGAGTGGATGCCCTAGGGAGGAATGATGTGTTGCATACCAAATGTAGGTCGAGGTCAGAGGTCAAAGGTCAGAGTGACCGAAAAATCAGGAAATCATTGAAAATTCTAATTTTTTGTGAGAGGATTCAATATGGGGAAATGAAGTGTCGCATACCAAAATATAGGTCAAGGTCAAAGGTCACTGTGACCCAAAAATCAGGAAATTATTAAAAATAACATTTCTTTGTGTCAGTAGATACATTAGGGGGACACAATGTGTCACATATCAATATGTAGGTCAAGGTCAAAGGTCAAGGTCACTGTGACCCCAAAATCATGAAATTGTTAAAAATCATGATTTTTTGAGTCCATTGAGAAATTACGTGTAGCCGTTTTGTCCTGTACCATAATTTAGATCCACGTCAAAATCACTGACACCAGAATCAAGGTCAAAGGTCAGTGTAACCTAAAAATCAGGAAATCATTAAAAATTACAAATTTTTGGTGAGTGGATTCAATAGTGGGAATGAAGTGTCACATACCAAAAATAAGGTCACGGTCAAAGGTCACTGTGACCCCAAAATCAGGAAATTATTAAAAATATTTTTTTTGTGTCAGTAGATACATTAGGGGGACACGATGTGTCCCATACCAAAATGTAGGTCAATGTCACTGTGACCCCAAAATTATGAAATTGTTAAAAATCATGATTTTTTGTGTCCATTGAGAAATTACGGGGAGATGGTTTGTCATGTACCAAAATTTATGTCAAGGTCAATAGTCAAGGTCACTGTGACTCCAGAATCAAGAAATCTTTGAAAATTACTTTTTTTGTGTCAGTAGATACATTAGGGGGACATGATGTGTCATGTACCAAAATGTAGGTGAAGACCGAACGTCAAGGTCACTGTGACCCCCAAAATCATGAAATTCATAAAAATCATGATTATTTGTGTCCATTGATGGAAGACGATGTGTCATGTACCAAAATTTAGGTCAATGTCACTATGACCCCAAAATCAGGAAATCATTAAGTCACATTTTCATATGCCTGTCGAAGACGAGGTCATGTAATGCGATGTTTCTTTCTGTCCATTCATCCATTAACATTTGTTGTCCATGCGATATCTCTAGTTTCAAGGTATGGAATGGTATCAAATACCTTACTCGCATGGCGAAGAGGAGCATACATCAATTTGTCAAAGGTCAAGGTCACAGTCTCCCAAAACTGAATCTAGTTTAGCTGATTATATGTATTGGGTTGGAATATTCAGAGTTCTCTCTCCTACATGTATATGGCATTTGTCCTGTGGAGTTCTCTTCCGTGTTTGAAACGGCTACATTTAGTTAAACTGTTGTGAAATAAAAACCATACATTTACTAATTTAACGGGGAGAATGGTCCTTTATGAACTTCATACCTGTTTATCAACTCAAGAACAAAGGTTTACTTCATCAGTTTGTTCTTCCTTCATGAAAAATTCTCTCGTCTGAAAGAAATCCATTTGCAGGAAAACTACTATTTTCTTGTTTGACTATTGTCGATTTCAGTGTTGGATATGTGAGCTCTCGGTTCTTGCTCCAAGGTCAACTAATTTCCAAGAGTTAAGCTCATTTGAGTTTATCATTCAATTTTAGATGTGATATATGTTACATTCTCAGAGGCACAAAATTGTAGACCTGTTTCTGTATTGCTAGCTACCAATTGGAATCAAGGCTATTAAACAACCTTGAAATTTGGACCAATGTAATTCCAGATATACGGGCGTATATTAAAGCCCCTTGGGCTCTTGTTTTTCAAGTTGAAGTAATCCCCCTTTTTGTGTGTACTAATCTTGGATATGATTGAATGTAACCAGTTATATCTGAAGAACTGTGTTCAATATAGCTACGAAATTTTGTTAACTTATTTATTGTCTTCTACAAGCCTACAAAAAATTATTAGTCTTGGCCCTTATTTTACAGAGTTACGACCCTTTTTTGTGTATTAATCTAGATATGATTTTGTAATATATATTTTTGAATGTAGCTGTTATATCTGTAGAATTGATGATATTCTCTAAAAAGAACAATTCTGGATGATTAGTATAGCCATATGTTGCGATTTCTCAGCATATTTCTCATATGCTTGGGGGAAGCCGAGGGGTTTTGGGAGTCTCACCCTCATGTTTGTGTCAGTAGATACATTAGGGGGACATGATGTGTCATGTACCAAAATGTAGGTCAAGGCCAAAGGTCAATGTCACTGTGACCCCAAAATCATGAAATTGTTAAAAATCATGATTTTTTGTCCATGGATACATTAAGGGGAGACATTGTCTCATGTACCAAAATTTAGGTGAAAGTCAGAGGTCAAGGTCACTGTGACCCCAGAATCAGGAAATCATAAAAAGTCACATTTTTGTATGTGGTTATGTTATGCGATGATGAGTTCTGTCCATCTATCTGTCTATCCATCAATTAAAATTTGTTGTCTGTTTTTCAACATGTGCATTCGTACCAAACTTTGGGTACGGTAATTTCCCTATTAATTCACCTTCCAAATTTAATTCGAAAACGGCCGATTTTTCCCCTGTCGTGATTTTGTCCATCCTAATAAAACGAAAACGGGAGCATTTTCAATATACCCGTGAAACAATAAATTCGAACACTCCCGTTTTCGCCACGGAGTTCGTGCCGACGAAAGTAAAGTGAATATGTTACTAGAATCTCGTATAGTATATCACCGTATGCTATTATTTGTAAACGCAGAGAAACAACAGGGAATGGTACAATATAATCAGACTGAATTACTATTACTTACAGTCCATAAGGAAAAGAATTGATTCAATTAACTCCGCAGTCCTGTAATTTTATCCTAACTTGATCGCGTTTCGCCGCAGTCGGAAAAAATATATATGGTAAAAAATCCGAAATGGCTTTCAAGAATGAAAAGTCGGTCAGGTGAAACAAAAGTTTCAAACTCTTGTCTGCAAACTTTTACCACATGACGTGTGTCTTTCAACATTTAAATTTACTGAGCTGGTTTTACTTGACTAAAATTGTTTTAGAAGCGAGACTAAAGTCAAAACGCACATGTCGTGCTTCAGGCATACCATCGCATTGACGGACCATTCGGAGTCTTGACCTTGAACTTGCAAATTCCCGCCAAGTTTGTTTCATAGAATTTGTTTACGTTAATTTTACTACGATGATTTCATTGGCTGAGAACAGTCAGCGGGTCGTGGATTAACTTTTCTAGGGCGTGCACGTGATCTTATTGTGTCACACCTGCACATGGTTTCAAGAGCGCGGATATTACATCAGACCACGTGGTCGCTATAAATAGACTAAGCTTCCCCATGTCTGTATCGTCAGCATTATTCTCTGTCATTATTTCCTGTATATTTTAGGCCTGATTGGATTTCGCTGCCTGATAAACTAAACACAAAAATACTTTGGCGACTAAACACTTCATTAATCAAAAATTCACTCTCCACTTTGGCGAGTTACTCTATTTTTTAATCGACACATTGGCGAGTGACTGAAAAATTCAGTCGCCAGTTGTCATTTTTTAGTCGCCATGAAAGGTTTTGTGAGCACTGAAATACTCTAATATGTGTTACGTGTATAGTTTTATATTTCCAGAATATTCTTTCAATTCCATGTCCGTTAGGTTTCATAATATAGATCATAGCTAATACTGAACAAAAAGGAAGGAATACGTTCAATGTTTTGGCCTACTTTTACGATGTTATTACGGACGTGAATTTACGGACGTCAGCTCAAAAATCTGCATGATCTTGCTGAACGGGCTGCTGAACTTGTCACTCGATCAATATGCTTGACGCCTTTATCAGGGTAGAGGAGATTTTCTGACATCATACACTGCCTTTTATGGAAACTATGATGAGATATCAAAGTTAATACACGGTAATAAATACGATCACTACGACCACGGCAAAGCGGTCCACCATTCTGGATCTTCCGTGAAAGTCGGCGCGACATTTAATTCGAACACTCGCGTTTTTCTGGAATTAGCTCAACAAATAATTCGAAAGTAGCCAATTTTTGGAGTGGTGAGTTTCATCACTACATCGCGAATTAATAGGGAAATTACCGTATATCTTATTTGCATGGCAAAGAGGAACCCTATTCATTTTGAGGTCAAGATCATAGTTCCCCAAAACTGAATCTAGTTTAACTGTATTTGTTGGGTTGGACTATTCAGAGTTGTCTCCCCTGCATGTAAGCACAAAATCTTAAACCTTTCTCTGGATTGCTAGCTATCAATTGGGACCAAGGCCATTAAACAACCTTGAAATTAGACCAGTGTAATTCTAGATGTACGGGCGCATGTTGAAGTCCCTTGGGCCCTTGTTCATTTTGTTGTATGGCTTTTGTATTTGTAAATTGAACTAATGTCTAGCTGTTGTGCAGCAGCATGGTCAGAACATCGCCTGATTCTCTCCATTCCAGTTTACGTTGCTAAATTAATAATTGTGTTAATATATTGTCCTTACCGTCATGCCTGTCTGTACGAGTTGTATTGATACGATGGATCAGCTGTAAGCAATTTGAGCAGGTCAATATTCGGTCAACTCTTCCGAGGGGGGCCTAGAGACCTGAAGGCAGAGTCGATCACATCTTCACTGATTAGACTACCTGCACAGTGATTGTCTTTTGTCAAACATAACTGAACTAATCCAACGAACCACAGACTTTCCTAGGATGGACAACAACCAAGGATTTACTGTTTTGAAAGGACTCCTTTCATTTTGGATTTTGAATGTGGATTTACCAGGAAGTGCCTTGTTTCTCTTGGTTTTGTGGTTTGGTTTTCCAGACGTGTTGCAGATTTAAAATAGCACACACCTCTTCTCTATCGCACAACAGAAAAGTTCACCAGCCTCGTGTGTACTAATTGACTGTGCATGCATGGAAATAATGTGCAGTGATTGTAGTATATTCTAGAAAAATAATCTCGAGTTGCTGAATAGTGTGATGTCACGACTATCGTTTAAATGGCAGTCTAATCTAATATACAATGAAACCCATTAATACCAACACCTGGTTAGACTGACCAACCTGTAAATCCTGGCATTATCCATGGTCCCAAAACTCCAATTTAAAGCATGATTTTGAAATTTGATAAACCAGAACCCTGTCGAAAGTGATGCTATGATTTCAAGCATGGTCGGTTTAAACAGGTTTACTCATTCCATGACTATGCAGCCCACATTGATCAGTTGTAAGTCTGTTTTAATACTTTGTTGAATTCTTCGCATTGATTCTCTACTTTCTGAAACTGTCGGGTCAGAATATCCCATGCTTACTTGTTAGAGAGCTCAGTATTGTACTGTTCAACATAGGAAAATAAGATGCATTTGGTCATTGAGAGGGGGTCGTTCACACCCAACGACCCCCCCCCCCTAACAAAACGCTTGCTCCTCTCATCTCTGTTCTTTTTAGTAGTGACGTTCAATTATTATGCCCCCCCCTCTAATTAGAGGGGGGGCATATAGCGATCGCTTTGTCCGTCCGTCTGTCTGTCCATCCGTCTGTCCCAGCGTTCTTGTATTTGATACCTTAAGTGGTCATTCATGCGTATAAGAACGTCTTAAGTGGTTTTTACCCCTCGGCCAAAATTTGGCCGAAGGGTATTGTCGTCGTCATGTACGTCTGTCCGTCCGTCCGTCAAACCTTTCTCGTTACCAAGATATCTTCAGAACGACTTACCCTAGGCACACCAAACTTGCAGTGCACATCCGTATGCGCGTGACGCAGAACCCTATTGAATCTGGACCTGATTGGTTGGAAACTTTGGTGGCCATCTTTAATTTATGCGAAACCATCACAGCTTTCTCGTTACCAAGATATCTTTAGAACGACTTACCCTAGGCACACCAAACTTGCACTGCACATCCATATGCTCATGACTCAGAACCCTATTGAATCTGGACCTGATTGGTTGGAAACTTTGGCGGCCATATTTAATTTATGCGAAATCATTAATCTTGTGTATCTTAGGTACCATTTCACTGTTCCGTGTGTGAACTTGGTATAGATCATCGATGAAGAAACTTCAAAGGAATGACCAAACCAGTTTCCCTGATTCGGTGAAAACCTTGGCGGCCATCTTTAATTTATGCAAAATCTTTAATGATATATATCTTTGATACCATTCAAGTGTTCTATACGAAACTTGGTATACAGCATCGATGTATCAAGAGACCTGCAATGTATAACCACATCAGTTCCTCTGAGTGGCAGGAAGGATGGGCGGCAGGCCTCGAAATTTGGCGCGAACGAAACGATCGTTCGCGTGTCGGTTACGCAAATCCGAAATGGCCAGAACGAAAAATCGGTTACGTGAATGCACTTCTTGAACATATGTTCTGGTAACAAAAGTCCCAACCTCTTCTCTGTCTGTCCACTGTGCAAACTTTAACCACATGACATGTGTCTTTCAGCATGTTTTAAAAGCGAAACCAAGTCGCAAACAGTCCCCCGTCTGCATCGAATTTGTAGACTACCACGTGGCAGGCGTGTGTCTGAGTCTGTCAGCTTGCACGGAGTGTTTTGTCTATCCTCGGTTCAGGGCAGGCGTAATAAACCAATAGCGGCCAGGAAACAGCATTATCAAACTTCAACGAGTTGGAATGTAAGGGTTACCCGCAAGCCTCCTCGCTCCGAGGTTGTTGCTCCGTGGAAAGCTCTGCACGGAGCTAGCAGCAGAGGTGGCATGCGGAGCTCCTCGCGGAGGAATTATCTCAAGAGCGCGAAGCTTGCGGTTAACACTCATCACTTCCGCCATCTCTAAATTTGCAGGCGGCGTGTTCAACTTTTCAGACTTTTCGATCGGGATTTTAATGGAATCAGAAGGAAATGGTGAATGAATTATACAGCCAGGGTCACAATAGCCAATCATGGATGGTGGAAGCGATTTACGTGTGCAATCCCATTCCCGTATGTTAACTCATTTGTCTGTTCAGTCTCTGACCACGTGCTGTCCACAGGCTTATATTACTCCCGAGTCGAGTTGTACGGTATTGGTTGACGGCGCACTGTTATAATTACGTAACCGTTTTGCGAAACCAATTGGTTACGTAAAAATTCACATCGTAACCGAACAATAGGTTACGTAAGACAAAATTACCGTAACCGATTTTTCGGTTACGTCAATGAACCAATTTTCGAGGCCTGGGCGGCCATCTTTAATTTATGCGAAATCATTAATGATCTCTATCTCTGATACCGTTCGAGTGCTCGATGTAAAATTTGGCATATATCATCGATGCATCAATAGACTTACGATAAATGGCAGTTCTGGTGTTTCTGATTGGGCGGAAACCTTGGTGGCCATCTTTAATTTATGCAAAATCTTTGATGATGTATATCTTTGATACCATTTCAGTGTTCTATATGAAACTTGGTATACAGCATCCATGTATCAAGACACTTGCAATGAATAACCACATCAGTTTCTCTGAGTGGTGGAAAGGATGGGCGGCCATCTTTAATTTATGCGAAATCATTAATGATCTCTATCTCTGATAATTTTCAAATGCTCTATGACAAAATTTGGTATACATCATCGATGCATCAACAGACTTATGTAATGAATACCGACTTCTGTGATTGGACATAAACCTTAGAGGCCATTTCTAATGGCAAATTTTTTCATAATCTGTATATTTGTCACTTGACTGCTTAGTGTTCCTGAAGTCTTGCTTCAAATTGAATACATTATGAATGGCTGGCGCCCAGAGCCGAGGGGTTTTCAGATGCGCAGCTTCGTATTTCTTCTAAAGTGGTCAACCACCTAAGAATGCCTTGTGCAATTCTCTACAATCCTGTCTAAAATGATGGATTTTCTCTATAAGAAACGATTTTAAAACAGTGTTTTCTCTATAAGAAATGATTTTAAAACACTGTTTTTTTTCTTGGTGTTTTTCAACTAAACATCCATATTTGGGATAATTGTGCAACATTGCAGCCAACTTTCAACAATGTTTCGTTACAATGTTGCACAATTGTAACCACTTAAGGTTCGAATGTGGGTACGTCCGTCTGTCCGTCCGAATTTCTTGTCCGCGCGATATCTCGGTTAATATTTGATGAACAGGATTGAAACTTGCATGGAATGTGGCCAGTGCCTCGTAGTTGTGCAGCGTAGAGTTTTTTTCGAGTTCGGTATAATTTTCAAGAGTTATGGCCCTTTTTCTGAAATCTCTGTGAATGGGACTTGTCCGGGCTGGATCTTGGTTAATATTGTGTGGACAAGTATGAAATTTGCATGATATGTGGTCAGTGCCCCACAGTTGTGCAGCGTAAAGTTTCTCCCCGTTTCGCTTATATTTTCAAGAGTTATAGCCCTTTGTTCCTGAAATCTCTGTGAATTGGGACTTGTCCGGGCTGGATCTTAGTTAATATTGTATGAACAATTATGAAATTTGCAGGGTATGTGATCAGTGCCCTGTAGTTGTGCAGCGTGAAGTTTCTCCCCGTTTCGCTTATATTTTCAAGAGTTATAGCCCTTTGTTCCTGAAATCTCTGTGAATTGGGACTTGTCCGGGCTGGATCTCAGTTAATATTGTATGGACAAGTATGGAATTTGTAGGATATGTGGTCAGTGCCCTGTGGATGTGCAGCGTGAAGTTTCTCCGCGTTTCGCGTATATTTTCAAGAGTTATGGCCCTTTTGTTCTTGAAATCTGTGTGAGTTGGGACTTGTACGGGCTGTATCTCGGTTAATATTGTATGGACAAGTATGGAATTTGCATGATATGTGGTCAATGCCCCATAGTTGTGCAGCGTGACGTTTCTCTGCTTTCGGTTATATTTTCTAGAGTTATGGCCCTTTGGTCATCAAACCTAAGTGAATGGGATATATTTATTTGTCCAGGTTTGGACTGGGAAAATGGAATGTAGATCTCATAACCAGGTCACATTTTTGGATTTGGCGAAAGCACCCGGGCGACCATCTTGAATCAAAACATTGTATTGTTACTTGTTGGTCAATACTTGGAATATGTATTATGTGAGGCATGCCGGAAAAAGTGACTGAAACAGAATTTTTATTAGCTCATCTGGGCCGAAGGCCCGATGGGCTTATGTCATGGCCTGACTGTCCGTCGTCCGTCGTCCGTTGTGCGTCGTCCGTAAACATCTTCTTCTCTGAAACCGCTTGGCCGATTAAGCTGAAACTTGGCATGCATGTTCCCCCCAATGAGTACACCAGAAATTGTTCATGCCGTGTCGATACGATTTTAAATATGGCTGCCATGGTGGCCATCTTGAATTTGCCAGTGAAATCTTGTCATCATTATTTTTCGGTAACTACTGCATGGATCTTTCTCAAATTTGGTACATTGGTTCCTCTTGGGGTCTAGTTGTGCAAGATACATTTTGTGGTCCGATTCAAAAATCCAATATGGCCACCAGGCGGCCATCTTGGATTTCCCGATGAAACATTGTTATCGCGATTTCTCAGGAACTACTGCATAGATCTTTCTCAAATTTGGTACACAGGTTCCCCTTGGGGTCTAGTTGTGCAAGATACCTTTTGTGGTCTGATTCACAAATCCAATATGGCCACCAGGCGGCCATCTTGGATTTCCCCATGAAACATTGTTATTGTGATTTCTCAGGAACTACTGTGTGGATCTTCCTCAAATTTGGTACACAGGTTCCCCTTGGGGTCTAGTTGTGCAAGATACCTTTTCTGCTCTGATTCGAACATCCAATATGGCCACCAGGCGGCCATCTTGGATTTCCCTATGAAACTTTGTTATCGTGATTTATCAGGAAGTACTGCATGGATCTTTATCAAATTTGATACACAGGTTCCCCTTGGGGTCTAATTGTGCAAGATACAATTTGTGGTCTGATTGAAAAATCCAATATGGCCACCAGGCGGCCATCTTGGATTTCCAGATGAAACATTGTTATCGTGATTTCTCAGGAACTACTGCATGGATCTTTCTCAAAGTTGGTACAGAGGTTGCCCTTGGGGTCTAGCTGTGCAAGATACCTTTTCTGCTCTGATTCGAACCTCCAATATGGCCACCAGATGGCCATCTTGGATTTCCCTATGAAACTTCGTTATCGTGATTTATCAGGAAGTACTGCATGGATCTTTCTCAAATTTGATACACAGGTTCCCCTTGGGGTCTAGTTGTGCAAGATACTTTTGTGGTCTGATTCAGAAACCCAATATGGCCACCAGGTGGCTATCTTGGATTTTCAGATGAAACATTGTTATCGCGATTTCTCAGGAACTACTGCATGGGTCTTTCTCAAATTTGGTACAGAGGTTCCCCTTGGGGTCTAGTTGTGAAAGATACAATTTGTGTTCTGATTGAAAAATCCAATATGGCCACCAGGCAGCCATCTTGGATTTCCAGATGAAACATCGTGATTTCTCAGGAACTACTGCATGGATCTTTCTCAAATTTGGTACAGAGGTTGCCCTTGGGGTCTAGCTGTGCAAGATACTATTTGTGTTCTGATTGGAAAATGCAATATGGCCACCAGGCGGCCATCTTGGATTTCCCCATGAAACATTGTTGTTGCGATTTCTCAGGAACTACCGCATGGATCTTTCTCAAATTTGGTACACAGGTTCCCCTTGGTGTCTAGTTGTGCAAGATATCTTTTCTGCTCTGATTCAAAAATCCAATATGGCCACCAGGCAGCCATCTTGAATTCCCCCATGAAACTTTGTTATCGCGATCATGGATTTCTCAGGAACTACTGCATTGATTTTTCTCCCAGGTTCCCCTTGGGGTCAAGTTGAGCAAGATACCTTTTCTTGTCCGATTCGAAAATCCAATATGGCCGCATCTTGAATTTCCCATGAAACTTTATCATGAAATCTCAGGAAATAACTGCATGGGTCATTTAGTGTTAGGGCAACAACACAAGTTAGAAACTCACCTATTGCAGTTCTTTAGTAAAAATTTCTCACAGCTACGTTCTCCAGTTACAGACAGATGAGCTACAGTGCCGTGGCACTATCTTAATTATCCAAATTAGGTCTCCACAGACCAATACAGAACAGCACAATGGCGGGGCAGTGTCAGATTAAAGCGGAATGGGGGGCATACAATTGAGCAATCTCTGATTGCTTCCTTGCTGTGTTCAACTTCAACTTAAGCATGTGGACAAAGTCTTGCTTTTGATGACGAACCAATAATTTCTCTGCCAAAGCAGGACAGAACTGCTGCTCATGACCCCTCACTGAATATTATATTCAGGCACTGGGAGTTTTATAGGATTTTAATATATCATGTTTTACATAGAGGTAGGTTTGATTTAAGAAGCAATGTATTTTGGTGAAATGAACATTCAACTTGATATGTTGTTCTATCTTTGATAGGTGAACTCTACAGTCCCAATAGCATCAGAGGTGTTCAAGAAGAATAAAGTGTACAACCCCAGTAAAATATTTGGTGTAACAACATTAGATTGTGTGCGATCTAACGCATTTATAGCAGAAGCCAAAGTAAGTGAATTTTTGATACAATTAAGGGTATGTAATCCGATTGAGGTAGTTTTGTACACCCCTTGATAATTTGTTTTCTGTAGCAATAAATATTCAACATAACACTAATTTTTAATGTACTTTTTTAAATTTCTACTCAGTTCTATTTTTATAGCATCTTAACTAAAATGAATTGACAAAACTTTCTACATTAAATGTTGAATAATTAAAAGACTAAGTCAAAACTGAGATGCCGTTCACTAGTTGTCTTTGATCATGGTATACCATCAGATTTGAAATACATGTATGTTAAACAGTTTGCATGAAATTTCAATTGAAAAATGGAGGCTATTGTTTTCATTTCATTTTTTTGAATTTTGAATATTTTCAACACTGTAGCAACGGTTATGCAAATTACATAAGTGAATTCCTCGGGACATACACTTTCATAAAATATATACATTGTTGTTATGTTGAATATTTATTGCTATATATTATGAAGGGGTGCACAAATCTGCCTCAGGGGGGTGACGTATCCTTAACTGGTTGGCTGCTGGATTCTTCTTTATGGTACACTGCAGAAGTTCGCATTTTTATACGCCCGCCAAAAGCGGACGTATTATGTGATGGCGGTTTCCGTCCGTCTGTCTGTGTGTCCGTCCGTCCGTCTGTTCGTCCCTCGTGTCCGGTCTATACCTCGGACAGTTTTCTATCTACAGTTCTAATTTTTGGTGAGTGGATACCCTACGGGGAGACGATGTGTCGCGTACCAAAATGAAGGTCAAGGTCAGAGGTCAAAGGTCACTGGCCTAAAAAAACAGGAAATCACTAATGTGTTCGTGTCCGGTCTATATCTGTGAATTTTTCCTATCCACAGATGCAGTTTTTTGTGAGTGGATACGCTAGGTGGAGACGATGTGTCGCGTACGAAAATTGAGGTCGAGGTCTGAGGTCAAAGGTCACTGTTGCCTAAAATCAGGAAATCATTGATCATTGACAGTTTTCTATCTACAGTTCCAGGGGTTTCTTTATCTTTGAACGTAGGAGGCTGTTTCCAAAAAGTAGGAGGCTATTAATGCCGAGCGAAGCAAGGCGTAGCTTTCAAGGCGAGGGGTCTGGGGGCCGCCTAGGCCCCCATAAGCTCTGGGGGTCTAGAAGCTCTCTGATGCATTCTAAGCCTATTTTGGCCCTCAAAACAACTGATCCTTGGTCAGTGCTTTCATCTAAATTCCTCATCAATTAGTTTAAAAAAATTACACTTTCTGAGAGTTATGTTCATTATGATCTTGTTTGACTAGTCTACGTATGAACAACATACTATTGACTAGAACATGTGTATTTTAAAAACAAAGATTCAAAATCAGAGCTATTTTAATTAATATTTTAAATTGTTTTAATCATATTAAATGTGTGTGCAACGGGGAGACGTTCTAAGATCTGTGAACCCCAAACACGGAATCCTTGACCACACAGGTCACGGCTTAACTTCTTGCACACACGTTTAATATTATAGCTTTGTTGTCAAATGCAAACTGCCTTGTTCATCGCTGATTGTGCTTTCAGCACTTTCAGTTTCTGAAATATATTGAGTCAATTTCCATAAAAACCATAATTATTACAACAAAACATTTTTTCATTGTATTTTTATGAACACTAAATTCTTGTTCATTTTGCTGTTTTAATGAAATTCTGAAGAATCAATTACTATTTTAATTTTTTTATTTTACATAATTAATTTTCACCATGAAATTAGCAGACAGAGATATGATACAGAACACTTGTTCAGAATCTGTATTTTAGGATGGGGATAGCCTAATCTTTGCACAATCCAACACATTTTACACTGGGCAGGTCTGATTTTTAGAAACTTGAGAACTCGTTGGACTGCCTCATTAAAATTACCAGGAATGTGAATAGCCTGTCCCCCCTTGTCATAGGCGTAAACTTAGAATGAACGTAACCCAGAACCTTTCTGGAGGGGAGTGGAGACAATAGAATATTCCATAGCATGGCGAAGACACTACTGCCAAGTCTAGCACATGTTTCATTCCAGGCATTCTTTCATGAATACTTGCAGATAATCTACAATAAAATTATTATTACCTTTTGATCGTTTTGCCCCAAACCCAAAAGCCTCCATGCAATGTCAGACTGGAACTTCGTTTGGACATAGTATATTCCCTGCTGTCAGTTTACTATTTCAAGTGCATGCGGCATGAATACTTTAGCTACGGTTCATTCACGCGCGGTGTACGACCTTGACCTTCAGTAGGTCATGATCTGTTGGCGTGACAAGAGATGTAGGCATGACAGTTTCACTTTCAGTTCGCGAAATCAGACATAATAAAAAGTACAACTCAACGAAGGCAAATGAAGTCCACAGATCAACTTTAATACAAGAAATGCTGACTGCGATAAAACGCCGACGTGAGTAAGTTTACAACAACGACAACACGGACAACAACAACAACACCAGGCATGTTAATTTTTTTTAATTTTTTTTTGCTGCCGACGAAGTAGGCGGCGGTTTCGGCGATAGTAGCCGCCGAAAACCGCCGCCCGCCGCCTCTTAAGGAAACCCCTGAGTTCTAATTTATGGTGACTGGATGCCCTAGGGAGGAACGATGTGTTGCATACCAAATGTAGGTCGAGGTCAGAGGTCAGAGGTCAAAGGTCAGTGGGACTGAAAAATCAGGAAATCATTAAAAATTTCTAATTTTTGTGATTGCATTCAATAGGGGGAAATAAAGTGTTGCATACCAAAATATAGGTCAAGGTCAAAGGTCACTGTCCCAAAATTCAGGAAATTATTAAAAATAACATTTTTTGTGTCATTAGATACATTAGGGGGACACAATGTGTCACATATCAAAATGTATGTCAAAGGTCAAGGTCACTGTGACCCCAAAATCTTAAAAAAATCATGATTTTTTGAATCCATTGAGAAATTACGGGTAGGCATTTTGTCATGTATCAAAATTTAGCTCCAGGTCAATAGTCAGGATCACTGACACTAGAATCACGGTCAAAGGTCAGTGTGACCTAAAAATCAGGAAATCATAAAAAAATACAAATATTTGGTGAGTGGATTCAATAGGGGGAAATGAAGTGTCCCATACCAAACATTAAGTCAAGGTCAAAGGTCACTGTGACCCCCAAATCAGGAAGTTATTAAAAATAACATTCCTTGTGTCAGTAGATACATTAGGGGGACATGATGTATCACATACCAAAATGTAGGTCAAGGTCACTATGGCCCCTAAAATCATGAAATTCATAAAACTCATGATTTTTTTTGTGTCCATTGATACATTGACAGAAGACGATGGGTCGTGTACCAAAATATAGGTCAACAGTCAAGGTCACTGTGAGCCCCAAATCAGGAAATCATAGTCACATTTCCGTATGTCTGTCGAAGACGAGGTCATGTAATGCGATGTTGCGTTCTGTCCATTCATCCATCACCATTTGTTGTCCATGCGATATCTCTAGTTTCAAGGTATGGAATGGTATCAAATACCTTAGTAGCATGGCGAAGAGGAGCCATACATCAATTTGTCAAAGGTCAAGGTCACAGTCCCCCAAAACTGAATCAAGTTTAGCTGACTATGTGTTAGGTTGGAATATTCAGAGTTCTCTCCCCTACATGTATATGGCATTTGCCCTGTGGAGTTGTCTCCCGTGTTTGAAACAGCTACATTTAGTTAAACTGTTGTGAAATATAAACCATACATTTATTAATTTAACAGGGAGAGGGGCCCTTTATGAACTTCATACCTGTTTATCAACTCAAGAACAAAGCTTTACTTCATCACTTTCTTCTTCCTTCATCAAAAATTCTCTCTTCTGAAAGACCTCCATTTGCAGGAAAACTATTGTCGATTTCAGTGTGGGATATGCGAGCTCTCGGTTCTTGCTCCAAGGTCAACTAGTTTCCAAGATTTAAGCTCATTTTAGTTTATCATTCAAGTTTAGATGGGATATATGTTGCATTCTCAGAAGCACAAAATTGTAGACCTTTCTCTGGATTGCTAGCTACCAATTGGAATCAAGGCTATTAAACAAGCTTGAAATTTGGACCAATGTAATTTCAGATATACGGGCGTATATTGAAGTCCCTTGGGCTCTTGTTATGTTTATTACACTATTGAATCCAGGTTTCTTGCATACATGTGTTCAAGGATTTACCTTACATAGCAGCTGGTCCATGATAGTTCGGTTAATGTTTATTTGATTTTATTTTATGTCGAAATATATAAAAATGTCAGTGTAAATACATGTTATTGGAAGAGGCTACATTGACTTCACCTTATTGTTGCCAAAAACAGCAATTTTCAGCGAAATAATGCTCGAAAAACCTGGGTTTTTTTGCTTTCTTAAGCATGGTCATGTTTGGTAATCTGACCGCCATTTTGAAAGATTGAGGTCTCGTTGTCAAGGGAATTCCTTCTTCTTTCTATAAATAGTCATCAATTTGATGGATGGCCAATGAAAACGCGCAATTTACCAAAACGAGGTAAAACAGAGAGGGATATCCCATTCACTGAGCTGGAGACGGATGCGTCTCGTGATTGGACAAAGCCAACCACATGACCGAAATAAAGGTCGTTCACTGGCCCAGATGTTGTAGTGGGATTTTCCACAACAACAAGGATGACATAATTTCGATACTGGCGGCAATTCTTCACAGAAATGTGAAAATAAAGTTTGTAAGATAAAACTGAGTTTTATACTTAAAATATAACAAAGAATCATATATTTTGATTGGGTTTTCCGTAAGTAGTTCATATTTTCTGAGTGCCTTCTCGATGAGATACTCCTCTCGCGTTATTTTTTTTTTTATATATATATTTCCTTCTTCCAATTTCGTTCTTCTAAGACAGAATATGAAGTTTACATCCAGGAAATCCAGACAGACTTAGCTATTGTATTAGGTTTCATGCAAATTCATGTAAATTTGAAAATATCGATTTTATACAATGGTGCCTCACCGTACTAGCCTTGACACGAGGCCGCCCTCACGGGGTCGCCTGCAGTTTACGCGGGGCCCCTGATGGTGGCTGGCTCCAGCGAACCAGTTAGCATACCTTTTCATGTGTATCTAGTGGGTATTACTACTCCATAGATCAACTCTCTAGGGTTAAATGTTGTGCGATGTACTGGTACACATTATTATGTCCATAAATAATCTTATAGGGCTCCAAGTGTTGATTCACTATCAGATGACTCAAAGGAGAATGCAGGGTTTCATAGAAGTTCAAATTTTTGCCACCGGATACTGAAAATTCAATATTTTTTTCACCTGAATTGAGTATTTTTACGTTTTTGTCGCCGGCCGACAGACTTCTGTTGAGTTTATTTCTAATTTTGCAACCGCCATAAGTAATGTATACATGTATAACAAATTTTCATACGACCATCAATGGAGCCTGTCAATACCGCTATGTATTTGAATTGTGAAAATAAAGCAACAAACAGATAATTTAACATCTTCAGTTTTATGGTCTTAATTTACCAAGGTCTAAGATATCATCTATTTTCAGCACATTATGTCACATTGTGGATGTCAACAAAAGATTACACAAGGCAATTCAAATTAATTTTTAAAATTACGAACTTAGTAATTTTGAATGAAATCGATGTATCAGTTCCTGGCTTGCAAATGATGTCCAATTTAAGTATGCAAGTTTTGAAACGTTTCAGCTACGCTAATTAAAAACCACTTGGATCTGGACCAGACTTCCCTTTCAAAATCTTGCATTATAATTTTTGCGTGGGAATTTCAACTTTTTCAAAAGATTTGATGTGAAATTTGGCAAATATTCGGACTAAAATTAAAAGTCCAGTACAACTCCAGGGTTAGATTCAAAAGAGAAATTAAAAAAAGAGAGATGAAAAGACAATGCAAAAAAAAAAAAAAAATTACATGATTGAAGACAAGCAATTGTCATAACTGCAGCTTGTCCTTGGTGACCATAAACTCATAAAAATGAAATGAAGAGAGAATTCTGTTTGAAAAGGCGCACAATTTTGTAAACTATTGCGCGAAGGCAACTGGCTCACTTTCGATAGGATCATGCAGACTCTAGACAGATACATAAGTTCACCATGTTTGGTTATTGAAGGCTGCAAATAAGTGCCAAACAGTTTGACTTGACCACCCTTATTGAAAGAATGGATTTGCCCATACGGCATTACGTTTGATCTAAATCATGTAAATGCAGTACGCCAGACTTTTGTTGATGGGGCAGGCATTTGAAATGTTTCTGTGCTGCCCTAATATGGGACACTTGTTTCAGGATAATAGACAGATCAGTTAAATTCAATGCCAGAAAATGGATGCCTAGTCTAGTAATTTTAAAAATCAACTTCAGTTGTTTTGGTTTGTTTGCACCATGGAGGTAAAAATCGGATCCGATTTTACCTCCATGTTTGCACCATCTCATTAAATTTAAAAAAAGTTTTGACAGTATAAAAAAATTTCAAGTCTTCTTTATGTATCTTCAAATCACAGAATGATCTAGTCAGGTTTATATTGTGGCTAAATCAGTTCGCTGTCTTTGAATTATCCATTCAAACTTTATTAACTACGGTACAATCAAACTTTGGTTTCAGTTTCAACATCGTACAATGCGTACATGCGAACGACATGCCAGTTTCTTTACAACAACAACACGACAAGCTTGTTCAACTTTGAGTGAAAACAAATGCCCTATGCGAAGATTACATCGTCTCCTTTATCTATTCAGCGATGGTGAGATATTTACCACTCCATTCCAAGGAGAGTTAGACGTCTTTGGGGGCTTATTCATTCCCACATGTAAAACTTTCCCAGCAATTTTATTCTCCGCCACACAACGCAATTCGGAAACCTCCACATACATTTAGTATGAATACAGGCTTTAGGGTTACCGACGGCATGACCCTGATAACAGTTCGGGAAACGGACATAAATAATTAGCGGTCGGCAAATCGAAGTTTCAACCTGTAACCATCTCGGTCATCTATATGCGGTAAGACTGACCCTGGGATCGTGTGTATCCATTTACAGCCTACTTTCGGCAAGTGCGAGAGGGAATTTCCAGAAATCAATACCACGTGACTTCGTCAGCCAATCAGCTAAAGTCTACCGACGTAGCCCCAACGTAACTCGCCATTTTTACCCCTCGGGTAGATTCTGCCCGAGCGGTATTGTCGTTGCCTCCGTCGTCTGTCCGTCCGTCTGTCCGTCCGTCCGTCCGTCCGTCTGTCCATCATATCATTGTAAACACATTATCTCAAAAAGTCCTTCACTTACAACAATGAAACTTCATACAGTTGTTTAATGCAGCCAGTACCAGAAGCCTATTGAAAGTCGGTGCCATTGGATGTGTTTTTCAGGAGTTATGCCCCTTTATACATGTCTGTCTGTTTTTATCCTTGTAAACACATTATCTCAAAAGTCCTTCACTCACAACAATGAAACTTCATACAGTTGTTTAATACAGCCAGTACCAGAAGCCTATTGAAAGTCGGTGTAATCGGATGTGTTTTTCAGGAGTTCTGCCCCTTTATACATGTCTGTTGGTCCATATCCTTGTAAACACATTATCTCAAAAAGTCCTTCACTTACAACAATGAAACTTCATACAGTTGTTTAATGCAGCTAGTACCAGCAGCCTATTCAAAGTCGGTGTAATCGGATGTGTTTTTCAGGAGTTATGCCCCTTTATACATGTCTGTTGGTCCATATCCTTGTAAACACATTATCTCAAAAGTCCTTCACTCACAACAATGAAACTTCATACAGTTGTTTAATACAACCAGTACCAGAAGCCTATTGAAAGTCGGTGCCATTGGATGTGTTTTTCAGGAGTTATGCCCCTTTATACATGTCTGTCTGTTTTTATCCTTGTAAACACATTATCTCAAAAAGTCCTTCACCCACAACAATGAAACTTCATACAGTTGTTTAATACAGCCAGTACCAGAAGCCTATTGAAAGTCGGTGCCATTGGATGTGTTTTTCAGGAGTTATGCCCCTTTATACATGTCTGGCTGTTTTTATCCTTTGTAAACACATTATCTCAAAAAGTCCTTCACTCACAACAATGAAACTTCATACAGTTGTTTAATACAGCCAGTACCAGAAGCCTATTGAAAGTCGGTGCCATGGGATGTGTTTTTCAGGAGTTCACACAAACCTGTGTGGATTGCTGTGAATAGACAGTAATCGTTCGACTACAGCTACTATAGGTAATCCCTGCTCTATTGCTATATTGTTTTGTCTGTCTATGATCTATATCATACAGGTAAAATTATGCCCACCCCAAATATGTGAGTTGTTGGGGTCAGAAACATAATTGCTCTGGGCCCGACCCGAGGGGTCCCGATGGCGACAGCCACATGTTTTTTTCATTTTGAGAGTTATAGGACTATCTCTCTCCGCTAAATTGAAAGCTTATAGATCTACACTACAATCTGTCGGGACGTGACAGGTTAAGTAACGGTATACAGTGTTGGACAGCAGTAAATAAAAGGATATTTTCAACGGCCTGGTAAATGTGGTCACATAAGGAGGTATACTGTAAGAACAACTGAAAAACACAAACACATAAAAGCACACAGAAAAGCCACAGACACATACACGCGTAAATCCAATGGGAATAAAGAAATTCAAGACGATGTACGGATGTGGGGGTTGCGTATATTTTTTGGAAGCGAAGATATAATTTGTACAGTACAACACAGCGAGTTGCAGACTTTCCGAGAGATAACTTCATAACAGGCATCATTCCAAGCATGGACTAATATTTAACACCATTTAAAAGCTATACGATAATGCAGGATAATCATTATTCATTTACGCTGACATTTTTTTCATCGATAGTGGCAGAGATCATTCATGAAATGACGGCCTCGCCATACGATCCACATCGCAATAGCTGCTCCCTAAGCATGCGCAGATCGATTTTGTCCTAAAATACCGGAAGGCGACGCGCGACGGAAAGGGCGACGTCGCGGGCGACGTCGCGTTTAAAAAGGGCGACGTTGCGTCGCGTTCTATCAATTAACATTATAAGAACACGAAGGGAAGGGCGACGGGAAGGGCGACGTCGCGGGCGACGTCGTGGGCGACGTCGCTCATCCCGTCGCGTTGATGAAAGCGACGCGCGACGGGAAGGGCGACGTCGCGGGCGACGTCGTGGGCGACGTCGCGTTTAAAAAGGGCGACGTCGCGTCGCGTTGTATCTCTTAACATTATAAGAACGCGACGGGAAGGGCGACGGGAAGGGCGACGTCGCCCTTCCCGTCGCCTGCGACGCACGACACAAAAATGGCCGAAATGGAACACCATACAACTGTACATCTAACTCATCAATAGGTGTATTACTTTCGTGTGGATTTTGAGTAGTTGTCATATTTTTATCTTCATATAGTGATTGAAAGAAATAAAAAAGTTATCTGGCGGTATATTTTGTCCAGGGCATGTATATCATTTCTTATTTATATATTTGCAGAACTCACGTGGATGTTTGTGTTGTATGTAACTTAATTCCATAGCTTTCGCTCTTGTATCTCATTTTTTTCTTTATACAGGTATAACTTTTTATGGTAATACAGCCCTATCTATCTATCTATCTATCTATCTATCAGTATAAATTTGTTCAATATTATGCCATTAACCCAGTCTGGCCCGAGCTTAATTTTGGGACCTGTCCAAAACAGGGGGGGGGGGGCGAAATGCTCCATCCCCCCCCTAATTATTTATCTTACAACTTGAGCTAGGGGGTGACCACACTTACCACAATATACCCTTGGGTCAATCTCTACCAGAAAATGTTCAGAAGAGTCTAGATATCCAGCCGGTCCCTAGCATTACTGCCCACAGTCATACGCCTGACAACAACGAACATTTTCTGGACGAACCCAGAAATATTCCTAGCGATCTGTTACGCGAAGACCATTCAGTCAGTGACATCTATCAGCGCCATTGGCCCATGATACGGCACTGTTTCCACCGTCATCGCCCTATTCAAGATATCTACAATTTCCGACTGACCGACCTCGCCCGTCTACGCAGCTACGTGGAAGCTATCTTCAATGACCAAGCTACGTCCTTCAAATTAAATCTGGCGTTTGGTTATGTGCTGCAGCATAAGGAGACAGATCAAGTCCGATACTTTTACGCGAGCAGTAACATCCGAGTATTTGACCAACCGTTTACCATCATTAACTGGGCGCCGCTAGAGCCCGTGCTGGACCAAGTGAACCAATTGGATGTCTTGGGATGGGTCTATGAACAGCTCCACGACACCAATTCTCCCATGCACTGAATGCGCAAACAATTATCTGATGATGTGTTGCCTCAACGGTATCCTGGCCTGCCCGATGACGATTAGAACAAACGGTAAAGAGCGAACATGGCCGAAGATGGAACTTTCTTAAATGGCGACTTCTGATTGGACAAGAGCAGCCGAGAATACATCTTACGGGCAAGAACGAATAGGACAGATGCAGCGCCAAATGGCGGCCTCTGATTGGACAAAAGGCTACATGTATTGTAAACATACCCAACGCCCCCCATATCCCCCCCAGCTTGGGTATGATGTACTGGAGGGGATAATAAAATGATTGACCTGTCATCCTTGTTGTTGTTCTCTCACCGGTCTGCATCATGCGACATTGTACAGATTACATGTTCATTGAGAGAGAGAGATAGAGAATTAAGGTTTTAAGTCGCATTCCGCAATATTTCAGCTATATAGCGACATGGACAGAGAGTATGTACATGGATTTGAACAGAGTATGTATACATGGACGTGAACAGAGTACATGTAGAATGACATGCACAGAGTACATTTACATGGACAAAGAACATGTACATTGACAGAGTACATGTACATGAACAGATTACATGTACAGGCAAATAGTACATGTGCAGGCACATAGTACATGTGCATGGATATGCACAGAATATATGGACATGCGCAGAGTACATCTACATTAAATACAGGGGAGATATCGTCTAATACAGGACAGATATGGTATAATACAGGAAAGATATGGTATAATACAACACAGATTCGGTATAATACTGGACAGATATGGTATAATACAGCACATATGTTGTATAATACAGCACAGATATGGCATAATACAGGACAGATATGGTATAATACAGCACATATGTTATATAATACAGCACAGATATGGCATAATACAGGACAGATATGGTATAATACAGCACATATGTTGTATAATACAGCACAGATATGGCATAATACAGGACAGATATGGTATTATACAGCACATATGTTGTATAATACAGCACAGATATGGCATAATACAGGACAGATATGGTATAATAGAGGGCAGATATTGTATAATACAGAACATATATTGTATAATACAGGACATATGGTACAATACAAAACAGATATGGTATAATACAACACAGATTTGGTATAATACAGGACAGATACTGTGTAATACAACACAGATTTGATAAATTACAACACATATAAGGGAAGTGGGAAGAAGTGCCGACATACTGACAGAGCCACATGACTTCACAGTATAGTCTTCCGGTTAACCTACTATAAAGCACATACCAAGAATCTAACGATTCGTGATATGTGTTGTATCTCAGGTACGCTTTCATTGTACCTGTTCATGTGGCAACTTGGATGATATGACCGCACGGCCCCTAGCACCGGAATCAGCGATATTAGATACAAATCTAGAGAGCTATGTGGAAATGCTCTGACAACTCGTATATTGGTAATTGGTGAGCTGTTTCGCTGTGACAACTCGTACACTGGAGATTGGTGAGCTGTATCGTCGTCAGATGAAAATGACAGCATTTAACACAAAAGACTAGTCTGTAAGGCCCGATGTCGACCCAGCATCAACTTCCCACAAATGCCAACATATATCAAAGACCAAAAGGTCTGTACAGGGGGCGGGCCTCGGGGACGAAACGTCCACCAGCAGAATCTCGCCATATACAGGTAAAAATTACAACACATACAATACAGAACATATATGGTGTAATAGAGGACAAATATGGTACAATACAGGACAGATTTGGCATAATACAGGACAGATATTGTATAACACCGGATAGATATGGTATAATTCAGCACAGATATGGTATATGCGGGACGGATATGGTATAATTTAGGACAAATATTGTATAATACAGAACATATATGGTACAATACAGGACAGATATGGTATAATACAGCACAGATTTGGTATAATGCAAGACAGGTATGGTATAATTCAGCACAGATATGGTATAACGTATGACAGATATGGTATAATAGAGGACAAATATGGTATAATACAGAACATATATTGTATAGTACAGGACATATATGGTACAATACAGGACATATGGTATAATACAGCACAGACATGGTAACGAGGGCGCCACCTGTCTTGTGACAACTTCCGGTTCCGGTCACGTGACAGTAAACATGGGAAAACCCAGATGTAAGATGAGGACCCGGATGTAAAACCACAGTACCCGGATGGAAGACGGAGGAACGACGGGGAAACCCCACTGGCCAACTGCGCATGTGCAGATTGGCGCGACTTCCAATGAAAACAAGCCAGTCTGACCCACGAGAGCTTCACAGTGATACCCCACATGGTCCATTTGACCAGGGATGGTCCCTCAATCACTCAACAAACCTCCACGAATTCACAAAATGAATGCTTTCTATACTACAGCCAGACTGCGCATGCACAAAATGATGAAAACGGACGATACATTAGTTCAGTCGGATCCCACTCACTCACTCACTCACTAACTCACCGTCGTTAGTGCGTATTCCTCCTCCGCCTCCTCACTCACTCACACTCACTCACTCACTCACTCACTCACTCACTCACACACACGCCTGCATACACTCATTGCGCATTGCGCCGCAAGATCAATAGATCTCGAAATGCGCTTTATACTACTAATCCTTCCTTCACTGCCCCAAAATGCCCACTTTGGCTACAACTCCTACTGATGACGTCATCAATGACGTCACAGATGACGTGAACATCCCTCAAATCGGGATCTGCACCCCGACAGCTACAAAATGACACCCCACACGAAGCATTCGGACCAAGGATGGTCCATCTCTACCCCAAATACTTTCCTTCAGTGCCCCAAAATGCCCACTTTCGCTACTATTCCTACTGATGACGTCACCGATGACGTCACAGATGACGCGGACATCCCTCAAATCGGGGTCTACAAACCGAGAGCAACAAAATGACACCCCACACGACGCATTCTGACCAAGGATGGTTCATCTCTACACCAAATACCTTCTTTCACTGCCACAAAATGCCCACTTTGGCTACTACTCCTACTGATGACGTCACAGATGACGTGAACATCCCTCGAATCGTGGTCTGCACCACGAGAACTACAAGATAACACCCCACACGACGCATTCGGACCAAGGATGGTCCATCTCTACACCAAATACCTTCCTTCACTTCTCCAAAATGCCCGCTTTCGCTACTACTCCTACTGATGACGTGACCGATGACGTCATAGTTGCTGTGGACAGTCATCAAATCGGATCTACACCCCGAGAGCTACAAAATGACACCTCCCACGACGCATTCGGACCAAGAATGGTCCCTCACTACCCCAAACATACCTCCCCGCACCCCTCCCCTCCCCAAAATGGCCACTTCACTTACTACACCCAACTGTTCCTGCGCAGATTTATGCGACTTGCAATAAAAAAAAACACGCCATTCTGACTCTACCCTACAAAAGCTTCACTTTGACACCTCCCACGACCCATTTGGACCAAAAGTGGTCCATTTCTACCCCCAAAACTACCCCAAAAACACCCTGGATAGCCCTGGAGCGGGGACACCTCACTCGACCAAACGGTCCATGCAGCGTATTTGAAGTCTGGGGACTACTTTCTGTCCGCGGAAGCAGACCGCCTCACCGCCAGACCGCATCACCGCGGAAGAATTCGAGGTCAAAGGTTGCCGGACCTATAGTGAACTTTGCGGGGAGCTCTCTTGTGTTGGAGGTAGTTTTTGGTCTCTTGAGCTGGTGGCGCCCCCTGTCGGAATCAAGAGTTACCTCCCCCGGTAAAATGAGACTTTAAATCCTCTTTCTATACTACTGCGGATTGTTTCAGGGACGATTGTTTCAGACCGGACAGCCAGCGGGATCCATGACAAAGAAATAGGATCCAAGTTTCTTACAACACTAGGTTCGGTTGCTGCACCGCCACTCTTCAATCTCTTCGTCAGCGGCATTTTCGATGAAGCCAATGGTGAGAAAGTTTGCAGATGACGGCACCCTACATGCACCTGGAAAAGACTTGCCAGCATTATGAAAAATAATCAGCACAAAGATGTCAATGGGCAAGCACTGGTGCAAGTCCTGGCGAATAAATGGGAGCCTGCCTATAAGACCTAAGTGAGCGTTTTCTGTAGGCCATAATGAGATGAACAACTAACAAACAACTTTGTTGTCCAGGTCGATTGTCTCCCTCTAAATAGTTCGAGCCCAGCTGGAAATAGGTATGAAAATCGGGTATCTTACTTGGTCTCGGTCATCAATTATTACCAGAGTTCTCCGAGGGTATGTCCTTTACAAACTCTATACCCGACACTCCCAGAAATCTATTCTCGAATACTGGATCATAATAGTAGATGATTCTCTGTGGGTTAGGTTCCACATAGTTCCCAACCCTCACAGTAACTTGACTATCGATATGCGTTTCCACACCCAACTTTCATCGAAAATGGATGGATTAAGGGTTTCTCAGCTTCTAATAAAATAGTTTTTTCGACATTGTCACATTCTCCAACTGATTTTTTGGTATTAGCTCCGTCTCTGGAGACGTTGGTATATGTTTCCTAATTTCCGATTTGGTTGCATCATAAGACTCACTCTGTACCAATCTCGTATGTCTTGATCTGTAACCAATCAGATCTCGATGAATTCTCAAAGCAAAGAAAATGTTATGGCCATGGTATACCAGGGTATAATCTATGCGTTACGGTCGATACATTCACAGACAATGGTGTAGATTGATTATGTCACTTTCCTATATGAAACATATTTGTTATGCACTACTTTAAAATATTTTCTTCTATATATTTGCTCCATCTTTCATAGATGTTCTAGATGTCTTCGCACAAGCCTTGATGAGGGAGCCTCTCGACATTTCCATGCCGATGTATGCGATATTTGAACGCTGTCTATTACCTTCCGATTAACGTCGAGTAACATGTTGTTAAGCTGGGGGTATAGACTATTGTCGCCATTTTAATACCATTTACAAGTGGCTTGTTGGTTAAATCTCTTGATAGCTGCTGAGTTCTTACGGGATTTTGCTACCAGTCTCTTGCCGTCATTCTGATTAGATTCACTTTTCAGGAGAGATTCAGCATGGTGTATATTATATGTGACTCACTCATCAACTGGACCAACATAATCATCTCTGCACGTGAAGGTAAAGCTATAGGTGATGTGATACGTTCGATGACAATGTGACGTGTTCGATGATGATGTGACGTGTTCGATGATGATGTGACGTGTTCGATGATGATGTGACGTGTTCGATGATGATGTGTTACGTTCGATGATGATGTGACGTGTTCGATGATGATGTGTTACGTTCGATGATGATGTGACGTGTTCGATGATGATGTGACGTGTTCGATGATGATGTGACGTGTTCGATGATGATGTGTTACGTTCGATGATGATGTGACGTGTTCGATGATGATATGTTACGTTCGATGATGATGTGACGTGTTCGATGATGATGTGACGTGTTCGATGATGATGTGACGTGTTCGATGATGATGTGTTACGTTCGATAGTTTCTTGCGGGTATTCATAGTCATATCTCACTGTAACTTATCAACCCGTTTCTGTGTGTTTGTATGTCTCTACCGTACAACCACGGTTTTGGTCGAAACGCCAAGAAAGTCCTGATAGTAATTGGATACAAGAGGCAAATACTGTTGTATACGGTGTTTATGGTTTAACATTCGAAAATTTGACTGCACATGGGATATAAGCGACACTCGTACACAACATGAACTTTATACGACCACAATTACCGTTTTTCGTTTGAACACGAATACAGTATGACATCACAATGGAAATGAGCCCCGCTACATGAAACAAATATTACGGAGCTTTACATGGATATGGAAGATATTTCAGGAGTGGTATACTATCAATATCATGGAGTAATGGTCGTTCTTTTCTAGAGTTCAATTTGTTGTACACGCTGCAAAAATGAAAATTATATAGAGTTAACTCTTGATGTCTGACGGTTTCATTTGT
>JAVTVY010000417.1:0-33572 GCA_036873755.1 Hanleya hanleyi | reverse complement strand
ACGCATTCGAACCGTAAATAGCCCATCTCGACCCCAAATACCTTCATGTACTGCCCGAAAATGGCCACTTTCGCTACTACTCGTACCGATGACGTCACCGATGACGTCACAGATGACGCGAACATCTCTTAAATCGGAGTGTACACCCCGAGAAGTACAAGATGACACCCTTCAGGACGCATTCGAACCGTGATTAGCCCATCTCGACCCCAAATAACTTCCTTCGCTGCCCCAAAATGGCCACTTTACTTACTGCAACCAACTGCGCATGCGCAGATTAACGCGACATGCATTCAAAAACACACCATTCTGACTCTACCCCACACAAGCTTCACTTTGACACCTCACACGACGCATTCGAACCGTGATTAGCCCATCTCGACCCCAAATAACTTCCTTCGCTGCCCCAAAATGGCCACTTTACTTACTACAACCAACTGCGCATGCGCAGACTATTGAACACGGACGAACCATTAGTGTAGTCAAGTGCTCCTCCACGAGAGCTTCAAAATAAGACCTCACTCGACCCCATTGACCATTAGGACTCACCTAGACTCCAACATGTCCATCCCGTATGGGCCTATACACCCATAGCCATGCAGTATAGGCCTATGGGCCTACCCAGGCCTCGGTGACTTTTTTCAAAAATTTCACCGATTCGCTCCGTAACACTTCCTATCGTGTTCTAAATGACGAGACGAGTAAAACGAGACCCCACAACCCTACCGCAAATGTATAGAAGTGGGTTTCCCAGTAGGATAAACATTGACCCTATACCCCAGTATGGGTCTATATGGGGCCCGGTGACTTTTTTCAAAAATTTCACCGATTCGCACGGGGACACTTCCTATCATGTTCTAAATGACGAGACGAGTAAAACGAGACCCCACAACCCTACCGCAAATGTATAGAAGCACGTTTCCCAGGGGGACAAACATTGATCCTATACCCTCAGTATGGGACTATATGGGGTTCGGTGACTTTTTTCAAAAATTTCACCGATTCGCACGGGGACACTTCCTATCATGTTCTAAATGACGAGACGAGTAAAACGAGACCCCACAACCCTACCGCAAATGTATAGAAGTACGTTTCCCAGGATGGTCCCATACCTCCCATACCCATATAGGCATTTTCCCGTAATTTAGGATAAAGTCCGTATTCCGTATTTTTTCAGGAAAATTTTTACATACACCCACCCTGGAACTAGGGGAGATAACTCTATTGATAGACAAGCCCCGTTAAGCCCGGCGACCTATATACCCCCTCATACCCCATATAGGCATTTTCCCAGGTTTTTCGATAAAGTCCGTGTTCCGTATTTTTTTTTTTTTTTTTTCAGGAAAATTTTACATGCACCCACCCAGCCATCAAATACCCCTTCACCTTAGGCTTCACATGGATACCTCATACGCCTCCATCGGACCATTAGGGCTCCCTAGCTCCAAAACGTCTATTTTCATACCCTTTGGCCACCGCGCATGCGCAGAATGCCGATAGTTCAACCCCACACCCAGCCCATCAGATGCCCCTTCACGAATGCTTCACTTTGATCCCTCACTCGACCCCATTGGTCCATTACGGGCTCCCCTAGCTCCAACACGGCTATTTCCATACCCTTGGGCCACCACGCATGCGCAGAATGCCGATAGTTCAACCCCACACCCAGTCCATCAGATGCCCCTTCACATAAGCTTCACTTTGATACCTCACTCGACCCAATCGGACCATTTTATCTAGGGACTACTTTTTCTCCGCGGAAGGTTTTTCCCGCGACCGAATCACCGCTAGACATGACCGCATCACCGCGGATGAATACATCTTTGACCTGGGTCACGTGATATGCAAATTTGGAACTCTCCTGTGCTGGAGGTAGCTTTTTGGTCTTTCTGCCGGAACTATACTGTACTTGACCTCTGTGACCCTCCCGTGACCTCCAAGTTCCTCCACACTTCCGCCACAAAATATGCTGCGCACTCGTCAAAATAAGACCTGTGCCGTCTTTATACTACTACTCTGTAGTAAAGTGAACATTGCTCGATTTGTCCGCAGGGAAGCTCGGCGATAAGCATTCGTTGAGGTTTAACGCCAATACGTGACGTTGGACGTGGAAATGTAGCTACCATGATATATTGAACGACTACAACTTGGTGGTAAATAGTTTTTAAATTCGGAAAATTTTTAAATGAGACAAACGGTCGGGAAAACGTATCATCCTACGAAGATTCACACAACGTTATCAAAAATACGTAGAATCAATTTGATTCACCAGAGCTTCATAGTTCTCTTGAAGGTTCAATTGTTTTTACAATATACGGACTATTCACGTCTTTATGGACATTAAGAATGTACTGTATCTGGTGCATATATTTAACTTCTAGTTCAGTTTGTAAATAGTGGTACCCTTACTTATATACTGGTGGATATACCTTGGAATTTCACACAGGTATCATTCAAGCGAAATGCAAACCAATTCAGAAACCTATCAAGGATGATACGCTTTATGGAGGAGATTTTGACATTAATTTGTCATCCTTATGCCTACTGTATAAGTGACTATCATTTCTCCTTTGTCTCTTGTATCGCATCCCATGGTACATGGTGAAAGAACGTTTCGTGTTGCTCTTAATTGAATAGTGTTATGGAAGCTGAGATCATCAGAAGTATCAGAATATAGCCTCGCCAATGCCACTTACACTGTATGTCTGTGGACCACTGAATCTACCACACCGGTCTCGTCAACCATTAAATTTGAGAAAGTTTGTTTTTATCTTGCTGGTTTCGAGGACATTATTGATGATTCATTATCACCGTTCACACCTAACTGTTCACCAACTAGTGTACAGATTGGGCTGTTGGGCTATGAAAAAGTGTAACTTGATGCTAAAACGTCAGCTAGGGAAACGCCAACTATAGGGAAGAAGAGATCGTTCGATTTTAGCATTGATCCGGGGACTCTATTATAATTTCGTTCGAGAAACATTGCTCTGCCCACTGGGGAATGGACTTCAATTTCAGATCTCAATAGAATGTTATAAATTCAAGATTCGCTTCAGAACTTCTTATTTAATACATAGTGTGTTTGCCCTGCAGGTCAATGAAATTAAGTACTCGAGGAAAAATTGCAGTAGCAGAAAATGAATCTCGGCGTGGTTCATGTTTATATATGTTTGCTAAAGTCGTCTCGCAAAAGGTTTTCTCTGAGCAATCTCGATATCGTGGGAAATTATTATCCTATAAATTAACAGCGAGGGCTCAGCAATGTTAAATGTTTACAAATCTATAGAAATGCAGATTTATTTTGCTGTATTCTCGCGATTTTCCGTTTTCCGGGGAACTAAGCGATTTCTTTAAACAGTGATGAGTCCGGAGTAGTCGTATATTATCTATTTATTCAGCCAACTGTGACTGACAAAGGAGAGATGAAGCAAGCCCAATATAGTTGAAAGGTGCATGGGGATAATTCCCCTAAAACAAGGGAAAACGGAGCAATTAAGTAAAACTAGGGGAAAATGAAGGGAAGTCAGCAAACCATGAAGAAACACTGTTTTATTAGAAAGATGGCTTATCAGACATGATATATCACAATAGAAAACTGTTTATAATGTAACAACTGTTCCGCATTCTTTTGAACATTTGCATAGATTCGAAGGGATGATCTAATAACTTTATTGCTTTCAATGATGCAGGCAACACGACGTATATAACAGTTTTGTACAGCACTAAATGTTTGATCATTATGTGACCATTTCTGACCAGTGTAGAAAGTGATATATCGTTGTAATACAGGCGTGAGATCATACATTTCGTAGACAGCCGTCTACAATGCAGACAATGTAATTCTGGCTAAAGTTTTTCTTTCGAAGACTCGTGATTCTCGGAAGGATTATCCGTATTTTTTCTCTAGCTTTGGTGAACAATCTACCTGCATTGAAATTCAAATAGTGAACCATTTCAGCTGGACTATCGTTAATCTAGGCAAATTCCGGTGGACGTCAGTGCGAATGAAAGCGACACTTGTGTCCACGTAGTCATCCAGTATTTCTTGATATACTGTCTGTCTGAATCGAGCGCCATACGTGTTGGTGTCAAAAACGCCACGCTGTGTTTGTCGTAAGGCTGTGTAACAAACAAACCAACAAATGTTCGTACTCTGCCTAGCACGCAACTTCCAATAGTTCTATGAGAATAGTGCTGGATATGTGTTATTTGGGTTGTCATGGAGGGACGGAGACAGGGTTTGTCTTCGCAACATGGTTCCTCAGCTAAGTATCGTGTTACCTAATAACGCCATAGATACTGCTGAGAAGAAGTACAGATGACACAGCGGTACAGAAATCCAGTAATGTTTTACCCAACGTCGTCGCCGTCGATGCCTTGTGTCGGCCCCAATAGATATTCTCGGAGGGACGGTCTCTGGTTTCTTGGTGTTTCTATTGGTGTTTCTATTGTTATTTGTTGTTGTTGTTGTTGTTGTTGTTGTTGCTGCCAAAGATTTTCTCCAAAGATAGGTATGAGGGCTTAAGTTCGGCGAGGTCTTGTGCGAGGAAGGTGTACAGTCAACTGTAAACAAGAAATACAGTTGCTAAAAGACCTAATGTGTGGACTTCAATATAGCTCTCAGGATACAATCTCACAGTGTCTTAACACACTGTCACTAGGGCGCGTTTCAATAATGCATTGATGAGGGACATCACTGCTAGCGATCGGTCAGAGACTGGAGACAAGTTTACATGGTATGGTGGTTGATTTCAATCAAATCTGTTATATCAAAACCACAACCACTATCCAAGGTCCTCAGATTTCAAGTCCATGGAACCCTTGTAGGAGATTGTGGGTCGTGTAATTACGTCCTGGGGTTCTCGAAACATACCCTTCATGCAATTGGAAGCTGAGTTTCTGGAATAATATGAAAATAGCTCGACTTGTTCGCAGGGAAGCTCGGCGATAAGCATTCATTGGCGTTTAACGCAATACGTGACGTTGGACGTGGAAATGCAGTTTACCATGGAACATTGAACGATTACAATGTGGTGATAAATAGGTTTTAAATTCCAGCAAAATTATCAATGAGAAAAAGGTCAGGAAAACGCAATATCCTACGGAGATTCACACAACGTTGAAAAAATACATATAATCAATTCGATTCACCAGAGCTTCATAGTTCAGTTGCACTTTCAATTGTTTTTACAATATACCAACCATTTATGTCTTGCAGGACATTAATATTATAGATGGTCCTGCATATGGGGCATATATTTCGCTAACAGTGCTGTTTGTAAATATTGATTCCCTTACTTATATACTGGGGCAGATTTCATGAAACGTCACTTGAGGCAATTTTCGCACTTGAAAGTTCAAGTGCACTTGAAAACCTCCCTTGACTTGAGTTTTTGCTTTTCATGAAACTTCACTTGAACCCGAAATCGCACTTGAGTTCAAGTGTGGTCGGACCTCCCTGAAAACCGCACTTGAAATAAAAACGTACTTGAAATGACCAATACGAAGGGAGATGATGTAGAAAAATAAGTTGTTTTTTTCACAATACACGTATGGGCATTGTTCTTCATCTCATAGATCCAAAAATGGCACAGACATATTTATTTGACACCTAAAATTCTACCTATCGGTTCCTACGCATAAAGTATTTTGAGCATACACTTGATTCGTCGGGGGTACTATTTATTACCAAACCGCGCAAAAGAGTCCCATTAAGGTCACTTCAAACGTCACTTGGCCAAGTGCGGCCAAAAATGTTTGGTGAAACACAACTTGAGCTTTTTTTGAAGTGTACTTGGTCAAGTGCGAAAATCGCCCTTGAAAAACTCAAGTCAAGTGAGGTTTCATGAAATCGACCCCTGATGGTTATACTTGGCATTTCACACAGGTATCGTTCAAGCGAAATGCAAAACCATATTATCAACAAAGAAACCTTTCATTGATGATACGCTTTATGGAGAAGGAGATCTTAACATTAATTTTGTCATTTTTAGGCCTACTACATAAGTGACTATCATTTTTCCATGTGTTTTTTTTGTATCTCATCCCATGGTACATGGTGAAAGAACGTTACGTGTTGTCCTTATAATAGCAGTATAGAAGCTGATATCATCAAAAGTATCAGAGTGTAGTGACACCACGTCCATTTACTCGGTATGTGTTTGTGGACCACGGAATCTGCCTCATCAACCATTAAATTTGAGAAAGTTTGTTTTTGTCTTGCTGGTTTAGAGGACATTATTGATGATTCAATATTACCATTCAAACCTAATTCCACAGTAACTCTTGTATAGCTTGGGCTGTTTAGGCAATTGCTAACTGCTAAAAACGTCAAAGAGGGAAAACGCAAAGAAGAGATGGTTCGATTTTAGCATTGATCTGGGGACTCTATTATAATTTCGGTAGGACAACTTTGACAACTTCAATTTCAGATCTCAATAGACATGTTATAAATTCTCGTTTCGCTTCAGAACCTCTTATTTAACACATAGTGTGCTTGCCCTGCAGGTCAATGAAATTAAGTACTCGAAGAAAAATTGCAGTTGCAAAACAATAATAATCTCGGTGTGATTCATGTTTTTATATGTTTGTTAGAGTCGCCTCGCAAATTGATTTCTTCACGCAGTCTCGATATTGTGAGCCAATCATTATCCTATAAATTAACAGAAAGGGCTCAGCAATGCTAAATGTTTACAAATCTATAGAAATGCAGATTTTATTTTGCTCTATTCTCAAGATTGACCGTTTCCTGGGGAAATAACAGATTTCCTCTAACAGCGCTGAGCCCGAAGTCGTCGTATTTTATCTGTTTATTCAGCCAACTGTGACAGACATAGGAGGGGAGAAACGAACCCAGTAGACACAGTTGAAGGATGCAGGAAGGAGATAATTCCCCTTATAACAAGGGATTACTTGTGAGGAAACCCTAGGGAGGTATTCGAGAAAAGAAGCCTACTTACGGAATAATTAAGGAAGTCAGTAAGTCAGTAAACCACGAAGAAGAACTGTGTTATCAGAAAGATGGCATCATCCGAACGTATGGTACTATCATACGTAGAACCGTCTGAATTATGTAATGAAATGCGAAATTCACTCAGCTCGATAAGATGGAAAGATGGAAAACTGATATAACAAAAAAGTTATCTAACAATTTTTTTTATGGATTTGACCTTTCACACGATGTAAATAAATAAAACTGAACAACAAAAACGTTATATCGGTGTAATACAATGTTCATATCGGACAGTCAGTAAACTGCCGTCGTCCATAAAGACCTTACGCGTCCATAATGGGCATACCTTATTCACCAGACACGATTAGCATCAATCTTCAAAACGGCATAACACATAGTCTAGTTTCTTGCAAGAGTGAAGCACTCAACAGTTCCAATGATGCCGGCAAGACGCCATGCTTTAATATCTGAATTATTGAACACTTCTTTGAAACTATCAGATCTCACTCTCTGTAGGCCGTGGTCCACGATAAATGTTCCTCTCATCATCGCAAGACCTCTTTCCAAACAGAGTAGTTGGTTATCCTTATTTGTCTTGAAATGTTAACAGGAACAATCTTAAGTCATAAATTTCTAAAATACATACGTCAGATACGCTCTCAAGTGCATGTGGGCAGCCACTGACAATACAAAAATATGGAAGGGGGATATCTCAGGGGGATTTGTGCTGTGGGAATATGTCAGGATGGGGGATATTTCAAGGATAGATACGTCAGCGAGGAATATGTCAGGAATGTCAGGGGTGGATACGTCATTGGGGAGTATGTCAGCAGCGGGGAAATATCAGGGGTGGATGCGCTAGGGAGAAATGTCAGGAGAGGGGAATTATCAAGAATGGATACGCCATGGGGAATGTTAGGAGGGGGAAATGTCAGGGGTGGATACGCCAGGGGGAATATATCAGGAGGGGGAAATGTATGGGGTGGATACGCCAGAGGGAATATGTCAGGAGGGGGAAATGTCAGGAGAGAGGAATTATCAAGAATGGATACGCCATGGGGAATGTTAGGAGGGGGAAATGCTTCGTGGGTGATGTACGCCAGGGGAATATGTCAGGAGGGGGAATGTCAGGGGTGGATACGCCAGAGGGAATATGTCAGGAGGGGGAAATGTCAGGGTGGATACGTCAGGGGGAATATGTCAGGAGGGGGAAATGTCAGAGGTGGATACGCCAGGGGGAATATGTCAGGGGGGATGTCAGGGGTGGATACGCCAGTGGGAATATGTCAGGAGGGGGAAATGTCAGGGTGGATACGTCAGGGGGACATGTCAGGAGGGGGAAATGTCAGAGGTGGATACGTCAGGGTGGAGTATGTCAGGAGGAGGACATGTCAGAGGTTGATACTTCAAGGGGTATGATATGTCAGGGTGGATAGGTCAGGGGGGGGGGGGGAATATGTCCATCCCTTCCAAATTAATAATTTGTTACGAACAGCGAACATTATTTCTGAGTATGAAACAATTTCGTTATTAGTTCAATTTGAGTCCTTCCTGATAACGTTTGGTTGCAACTGACATCATGGCAAGTTCTATGCTTCCGTTGTTAGTTAAGGGGCACAAGTTTAATCTCCACAATATGTTTCAACACATCTTTATCCCACGAGGTTAAGTATAACTAATTATTCAGACTGATTTGAGCCAGCGGCTCACCCGTCGCGCCGCTTGCTGTGGCATGGCCACTGTGAGGGAAGCTGAACAAACAAAGAGGATTTAAAGCGGTCCAAAGCTTTTCAATATTACCATAAGCCATTACGGAGCACGTTTAGTAGCCAATACTCCGGTCTCTATCCTACCGGAAAATTGAAAGTCTCTCAGAGAAAGACACATCATTTTCTTCTAAAACGGCTTCCATGAAGCGAGTATCGTTTAAGCGTATACGGCTGGTTTCTTAGTAAGAAGAATAGGAGCAGACGACATAGATCACGTGTTTCTTATTCCGGGCGGGAATGAACTACTTTCTGGTGATCAAGTGCAAACATTTTATAGATATTTTCATCCAAAGACGAAAAATTAATAGGAAATAGTTATATAGTGGATATGCCGAACTATAGCCGAGTTATACCAACATTATAAACCGGAATCTGTCCATTAATTTTAACGACCCACTCGACTAAATTATCTGCAGATGAATCCTATTGAGCAAGGAGCCTAACAGAATGGATTGAATGAGCCACGATTCAGTTGCTTCACAATCAAAAAGTAAATTTGAACAATATTGACGAATGTGAACTGTGTGTTCTTTTGCTGTCATATGCCTGTTATATATATTTTCCCAGGCATTGCTGTGCTAATACTGTTATATGGAATATGGAAAAGGTCTTTGGATTATAGACGCGGATATACTTTAATGGACGACGGCTGGATTATGAATGACGGACCAGACGATTGTAATTCCACAAATTCTCCCAAAACTGTCATGAAAAGTATGATTTAGCAGTAAGGCCACTCTATAATTGATGTGGTCACCATCATCACTATTTCTCTAACTATCTGCTTAGTTGACCCTCAATTTTATCAAATATTCATTTGAGCCATTCAATTCAGACGTTTGCCCCTTTTTGACAGTGTGAAAATCGGTCAGTATTAAATGAATACTTGTCTAAGTTGAGTGAATTGGTTAGAATAGGGACAGTTAGAGACAAGAGAAGCAGTTTGTCAGACTATATACAGCCTGTGTCGATATTGGTCACAGGTTTACAACTGGTATTTTCCCAGGCATTTTGATAATCTTGAATTCCTTACATGAAGACAGATATGTTGAAGCAATTACTTTCCAGTGTCAATTCTGCGGTATGTTCTGTATGATGAGAATACATGACAGTCAAGTGTCTGGGGATCTTGAGCCCTATACAGAAGCCTTCGGTTAGCTATCTTGGGGGTTTTCATCAGTTTAGATGAACTACTATCACCCCTGTTATACCTGTAGTATCCGTCATACAATATCGTATAGGTTAATATGCGTGAGAGACAGAATTACAGATATCAAGCAAATCTTGTAAACAAGAAAGGCAGTTGCCAAAAGACCCAATGTGTGGATTTCAATACAACTCTTGTCTCTCAGTGTTTCAACACGCTGTCACTAGGGAGCGTTTCAATAATGCATTCATGAACGACATCACAGTTAGCAGTCGTTCAGAGAATGGGGACAAGTTTGCATGGTAGAAACTTGAAACACATATCCATGCATCCGAGTCGCATGTTAGTTGATTCTCATCAAATCCATTATATCAAATTACAAGTGTCTAGTCCGTCATTCATAATCCAGCCGTCGTCCATTAGAGAATATCCGCGTCCATAATCCAAAGACCTATTCCATTTTCCATATAACAGTATTAGCACCAAATTCAAAAAGACAATCATAGTATACATAAACATAGGCATGTTTCCTGCAAGAGAGAAGCGGTCAACAGTTTTCAATGATGCCGGCAAGACATCATGATGTTCCAAAAATATCAAATCCGTATCGCTGATCAGTATTCTTAATCCAAAATATTCGTTATAGAGTTACCACAACCCTTATCCAAGGTCCTCAGATTGCAAATCCATTGAACACTTGCGAGAGGTTGTGGGTCCTGTAATTGCATCAAGGAGTTTTCGCAAAATACTCTTCAAGCAATTCGAAGCTGAGTTTCAGGAATAATGTAAAAATAACGCGATTTGTTCGCAGGAAAGCTTGGCGATAAGCATTCATTGACGATTTACGCCAATACGTGACGTTGGTGTTGAAATGCAGCTTACCATGGAACGTTGAACGATTACAATGTGGTGGTAAATAGTTATTAAATTCAAAAAAATTACAAATGGGACAAAAGGTCAGGAAAACGTAACATCCTATGAAGATTCATACACCGTTGAAAAAATAAATCAATTTGATTCACCAGAGCTGCATAGTTCTGTTGAAATTTTAATTGTTTTTACAATATACCCACCATTTATGTCTTGCTGGACATTAATAATCTTGAAGGTTCTGTATATGGTGCATATATTTCGTTTCTAGGGCTGTTTGTAAATATTGGTACCCTTACTTATATACTGATGGTTATACTTTGAAATTTAACACACGTATATCGTTCAAGCGAAATGCAAACCATTTTATCAACAATGAAACCTATCAAGGATGACACGCTTTATGGAGAAGGAGATCTTGACATTAATTTTGTCATCCTTAGACCCACTACATAAGTGACTATCATTTCTCGGCCGGGGACTTTAAAATGGTTCTCGCTTCTTCGTGTTCAAATTCCTCACAATCGATATCTTCCAAACGCTTTGTCGGATTCCTCCAAAATTTGGTAAATGCATCCCTTGTGACAAGACGTCGGTTGGTATTGCGTTTCAGCAAGATCCGCCTGAAGGTGGATGCAATCTTCTGTGCTTGTCCGTGGATGTCCGTGGATGTCTATTCAAATTCTTCGCAAGCGATAACTTCCAAAGGCTTTCCCGGATTCATCCGAAATTTGGCATATGCATTCCTGGCCACAAGACGTCGGCCGTTATTGCGTTTCAGCAAGATCTGCCTGAAGGTGGCGCCACTGGGTCTTGTTCCAATCTTCTGTGCATGTCGGTAGATGTCCGTTCAAATGCTTCACAAACGATAACTTCCAAACGCTATGTCGAATTTCTTCGAAATTTGGCATATACATTCCTTCTGACACGTCGTCGATTGGTATTGCGTTTCAGCACGATATACCTGAAGGTGGCGCCACTAGGGTTCGTTCCATCCTTCTGGGGATATTCATGCGAATTCTCGCGAGCAATAACTTAGGTACGCGTCGTCTGGTTCCTCCCAAATTCGGCATATGCATTTCTTGCGACAAGATGTTGGTTGGTATTGCGTTTCAGGAAGATCTGCCTGTAGGTGGCGCCACTAGGGTTCTTTCCGTTCTTTCGTACTGCAAGCGATAAGTTTGAAACGCTTTCTCGGATTCCTCCTAAATACCCTACCCTTCTGGTTAATAATTTGTAAAATGCTCATCGCATTCTTCTCAAATTGAGATGTCGCTTGGAATTGATATGAGATGTCGCTTGAAATTGAGTTTCGCCCACTTGCGCAAACAGGTGGCGCCACCTGGTGACAACTTCTAAATTTGGTTTCCGAGCAATAATTTGAGAACTGCTCATCGGATTCTTCTTACATTTGGTTTGAATATACCATGACATAAGATGTCGCTTGAGATGGCGTTTCGCCCACTTGAGCCTACAGGTGGCGCCACCTGGTGTCAAAATCTAAATTTGGTTTCAGGGCAATAACTTGAGGACCCTCCTCCGATTCTTTTCAAATTTAGTACGTAAGATACCGTCCCATGAGATCTCCCCTGGGATTGTATTTCGCCCACTTTTGCCACCTGGTGGAAAAATCCGAAACTTGTTTTCAGGCAATAATTTGACAACTGCTCATCGGATTCTTCTCAAATTTGATATTCGAATTCGTGCTACAATCCCTCATCAGGACCTTATTGTCCGTCTAAGTTCGTTAATAGTATCTGTGTTCAAGAAAACTGATCGTAGATATATTAATGTCGGCAGCCATAAAGCATTTTTTTAGCTCCACTACTTACAAGAGATATCATTCATGGGATGTTTCTTTGTTTATAGAGTTGCTTGAATTTCTCATTAAAATATCTATGTGAAATTTGGCAACACAATATATCAGCAGCATATAGGTATTCCAATGGGTACTAATTGTGCTCCCCTGTTGGCTGACCTATATCTGTTCTCTTATGAATATGACTATATGCAGGCGCTTTCAAAAACCGATCCATTCAAAGCCCGTTCCTTCTCATTCACCAAACGCTATATAGATGATCTTCTCGCTGTAGATAATCGCTATATAAATGACGCAGTGAAGGATATATATCCACCTTCACTGGATTTGAAGGAAACTACAGACAGCCCTACAGGCACATCATATTTAGATCTATATCTCTATAAAAATGAAGCGGGCATTCTCTCGTCGACTTTATGACAAAAGAGATGATTACAATTTCGACATCGTAAACTATCCCTTTCTGGACAGTAATATTCCAGTGGGACCTGCATATGGCGTATATATATCTCGCTTAGTAGCATTTCCTAGATCCTGTGTTAAATGTGACGATTTTAATCAACGTCACAAAACATTGTTGCAGAAACTTATAAAACAGGGCTATTCCACCAAGCGCCTCCACTCAAAGTTTCTCAAATTTGGCGATACATATCGCATGCTGATAGCAAAATACGAAAGTAGCGTGCAAGATCTATGGCGCTACGTTTCGTAACTTGTGTCTAATTCCGCTTAACCTGGGGCTAGGGGCCGTATGAACCCATGTACTTCAAGATCCTCATCTACTCATATGAACAGTCACAATCAAAGCGTAACTGAGATACATCATTCTTTAGATGACGACTTCACAACGAATATTATGGATTAAGAATACTGATCAGCGATACGGATTTGATATTTTTGGAACATCATGATGTGTTGCCGGCATCATTGAAAACTGTTAACCGCTTCTCTCTTGCAGGAAACAAGCCTATGTTTATGTATACTATGATTGTCTTTTTGAATTTGGTGCTAATACTGTTGTATGGAATATGGAATAGGTCTTTGGATTATGGACGCGGATATTCTCTAATGGACGACGGCTGAATTATGAATGACGGACTAGACGCTTGTAATAAGATGTCGCTTGGGATTGTGTTTCGCACCCTTGCGCCTACAGGTGTCGCCACCTGGTGGCAAAATCTGAATTTGGTTTCCTGACAATAACTTGAGAACCCCTCTTCAGATTCTTTCCAAAGTTTGTGTGCCGATAACCATGCCACGAGATGTCGCTTGGGATTGCGTTTCGCCCACTTGCACCTGAAGGTGGTGACACCTGGTGGCAAAGTCTAAATTTGGTTTCCGGGCAATTCTCGTCAAAGTGGGCTTGCAGATAATATGCCATGAGATGTCGCTTGGGTTTGCATCTCGGTTACATAATTTTCGTGCTTCACTGCGTGAGAACTACAGCAGCAATCAACGTCATGTCAGTCGTTCTGAGTTGATCTCAAAACTTGGGGAGAAAGATCCTTCCGCTCCCTACGCCTATGAAGTAGCAGTTACCTACCTCATGTATATCCCCTGAGACCAACAACGCGAAAAAATATCGCTGCCATTTCCGAGGGGAACTAGCATCCTCTGGCTGTATGTTTTTCATGTATCGCAACCCATGGTACATGGTGAAAGAACGTTTCCTGTTGCCCTCAATCGAATAGTGTTATGAATCAGAATGAAGCCTCGCCAAGGCCACTTACTCTGTATGTCTGTGGACCACGGAATCCACCACCTAATCAACCATTAAATTTGAAAAAAAAATGTTTTTATCTTGCTGGTTTCGAGGACATTGTTGATGATTCATTATCACCGTTCACACCTAACTGTTCACCAACTAGTGTACAGATTGGGCTGTTGGGCTATGAAAAAGTGTAACTCGATGCTAAAACGTCAGCTAGGGAAACGCCAACTATAGGGAAGAAGAGATCGTTCGATTTTAGCATTGATCCGGGGACTCTATTATAATTTCGCTCGAGAAACATTGCTCTGCCCACTGGGGAATGGACTTCAATTTCAGATCTCAATAGAATGTTATAAATTCAAGATTCGCTTCAGAACTTCTTATTTAATACATAGTGTGTTTGCCCTGCAGGTCAATGAAATTAAGTACTCGAAGAAAAATTGCAGTAGCAGAAAATGAATCTCGGCGTGATTCATGTTTATATATGTTTGTTAGAGTCGTCTCGCAAAAGGTTTTCTCTGAGCAATCTCGATATAGTGGGAAAGTATTATCCTATAAATTAACAGCGAGAGCTCAGCAATGCTAAATGTTTACAAATCTATAGAAACGCAGATTTATTTTGCTCTATTCTCGCGATTTACCGTTTTCCGGGGAAATAACAGATTTCTTCAAACAGCGATGGGCCCGGAGTAGTCGTATATATTATCTATTTAGTCAGCCAACTGAGTGACATAGGAGAGATGAAGCGAGCCCAATATAGTTGAAGGGTGTATGGGGCATAATTCCCCTAAAACAAGGAATAACAGAGCAATTAAGTAAAAATAGGAGAAAATGAAGGAAGTCAGCAAACCATGAAGAAACACTGTTTTATTAGAAAGATGGCTTATCAGACATGATATATCACAATAGAAAACTGGTTATGATGTAACAACTGTTCTGTATTCTTTTGAACATTTGCATAGATTCGAAGGGATGATCTAATAACTTTATTGCTGTCAATGATGCAGGCAACACGGTGTAACTAATAACAGTTTTATACAGCACAAAATGTTTGATCATTATATGACCATTTTTGACCAGTGTAAAAAGGAATATATCGTTGTGATACAGGCGTGAGATCATACATTTCGTAGACAACCGTTTACAGTGTAGACAATGTAGTTCTGGCTAAAGTTTTTCTTTCAAAGACTCGTGATTCTCGGAAGGATTATCCGGGGTTTTTTCTAGCTTCAGTGAACATGTTGCCTGTTGAGAGTAACTGAAAATTTGACGGAGGCTATGAATAAACGAAAGATTGTAGGCCTTGTATCCCTCGACCTGAGGAAGGCATTTGACACTGTGAACCACTCCATCCTGCTAGACAAACTTTATTACTATGGGGTGACAGATCTGGCACTAAATTGGTTCCAAAACTACCTGTCTGACAGAATTCAGTATACTGTCGTGAACGGGATGGAGTCCGATCCTTTAATTGTTAACACGGGCGTACCACAGGACTCGATCCTTGGTCCGCTACTCTTTGTTATTTATGTAAACGACTTATCTTCCTGTTTTTCGTCTGCCCAAGTAAACATGTATGCCGACGACACTACTTTTTATCATGCAAACGATGACTTCAGCAATATCAAATCAGTTTTACAATCTGAATTATTCAAAATATATGAATGGCTGAAGGCGAACAAATTGTCACTACACACAGGGAAAACTAATTGTATGATTGTCTGTAGCAGTGCTAAGAGACTCAGGATGCCAAACCAAGATCTTAGTTTAATTGTTAACGATGAAAGCATCTCCCAAGTTGAAAACCTGGAATATCTTGGTATTGTTCTCGACCAAAACCTCAAATTTAAGGACCATTTTGACATAATGGTGAAAAAATTAAACAGATCGATTGGCGTCCTGAAAAGAGTATCTCCTTACATTGATATCAATACGCGCAAAATCTTATTTCAATCCTTGGTACTCCCTCACTTTGACTATTGTTCAAATGTGTGGGGAAATTCTCCGAAAACTTATGTTGCAAGACTCCAAAGAATCCAAAATCGAGGTATGCGTATTGTTTTAAATAGTCATCCTCGCAGTCATTCCAAGGACTTGCTGTCTGAGCTTAGTTTTATGAGTGTCTATCAAAGATTAATTTTTAATAAGTGTAATTTAATGTGGAGAATTATCCATCATCGTGCTCCGAAGCATCTAGTAGATCAGTTTTCTCTTGCGTCGTCAAAATCAACATACGGCACAAGATCTAGTACAAAACTTGACGTCTACGCAGATGTGTGTCACCATAATTCTTTTAAATATAATGGTACCAGGGCATGGAATGACCGGTCACTCGACATCCAAAATTCAGGAACTTTCCAATGCTTCAAACGCAAATGTAGTAGATGTGTTTTATCCAGCGTCCCTTTGTTTATGTAGCGCTTTATACGTTTATTGTTGCGACTACAGACATATATTTTAAGTGTGATATTATTGTCTCATGATGCGGTGTGTCTTCTTAATATGTATCATTGTATGTCTTATTCTTGTTATATTCGTATTTATATTAATATGTTATTTTAATCCATTTTATTTGTTGACGGCTCCATTGTAAAACAGTCCCATTGTGACTGACCATGGATTCCAATAAAAACCTAAACCTAACCTAAACCTAAACAATTTACCTGCATTGAAATTCGAATAGTGAACCATTCAGCTGGACTATCGTTAATCTAGGCAAATTCCGGTGGACGTCAGTGCGAAGTGCGTCAGTATTTTTTGATATACTGTCTGTCTGAATCGAGCGCTATACATGTACCTGTTGGCGTCAAAACGCCACGCTGTGTTTGTCGCAAGGCTGTGTAACACATAAACCAACAAATGTTTGTATTCTGCCTAGCACGCAACTTCCAATATTATTGACGTGATTACGTCATGGGGTTTTCAAAAACATACCCTTCAGGCAATTGGAAGCTGAGTTTCTGGAATAATATGAAAATAGCTCGACTTGTTCGCAGGGAAGCTCGGCGATAAGCATTTATTGGCGTTTAACGCAATACGTGACGTTGGACGTGGAAATGCAGTTTACCATGGAACATTGAACGATTACAATGTGGTGATAAATAGGTTTTAAATTCCAGCAAAATTATCAATGAGAAAAAAGGTCAGGAAAACGCAATATCCTACGGAGATTCACACAACGTTGAAAAAATACATATAATCAATTCGATTCACCTTAGCTTCATAGTTCTGTTGCACTTTCAATTGTTTTTACAATATACCAACCATTTATGTCTTACTGAACATTAATATTATAGAAGGTTCTACATATGGTGTATATATTTCGCTTTTAGGGCTGTTTGTAAATATTGGTACCCTTACTTATATACTGGTGGTTATACTTTGGAATTTCACAGGGGTACTGTTCAAGCGAAATGCAAACCATTTTATCAACAAAGGAACCTATCATTGATAATACGCATTATGGAGAAGGAGATTTTGACATTAATTTTGTCATTCTTAGGCCTACTATATATGTGACTATCATTTCTCCTTGTGTTCTTTTTTGTATCATCCCATGGTACACGGTGAAAGAACGTTTCGTGTTGCTCTTAATTGAATAGTGTTGTGGAAGCTGATATCAAAAGTATGGAAGTGTAGTCACACCACGGCCATTTACTCTGTATGTGTCTGTGGACCACGGGATCTGTCTCATCAAACACTGAAGAGAAGTTTGTTTTTATCGTGCTGGTTAAGAGGACATTATTGATGATTCAATATTACCATTCAAACCTAATTCCACACTAACTCTTGTACAGTGTGGGCTGTTTAGGCAATTGCTAACTGTTAAAAACGTCAAGGAGGGGAAACGCAAAGAAGAGATGGTTCGATTTTAGCATTGATCTGGGGACTCCATTATAATTTCGGTCGGACAACTTTGCCCTGCCCTCTGGGGAATGGACTTCAATTTCAGATCTCAATAGACATGTTATAAATTCTCGTTTCGCTTCAAAACCTCTTATTTAATACATAGTGTGCTTGCCCTGCAGGTCAATGAAATTAAGTACTCGAGGAAAAATTGCAGTTGCAAAAAAAAAGAATCTCAGCGTGATTCATGTTTTTGTATGTTTGTTAGAGTCGCCTCGCAAAATGATTTCTTCACGCAGTCTTGATATTGTGGGCAAATCATTATCCTATAAATTAACAGAAAGGGCTCAGCAACGCTAAATGTTTACAAATCTATAGAAATGCAGATTTTATTTTGCTCTATTCTCACGATTTACCGTTTCCCGGGGAAATAACAGATTTCATCAAACTGCGCTGAGCCCGAAGTAGTCGTATTTTATCTGTTTATTCAGCCAACTGTGACAGACATAGGAGGGGAGAAACGAACCCAATAGACACAGTTGAAGGATGCAGGGAGAAGATAATTCCCCTTATAACAAGGGATTACTTGTAAGGAAACCCTAGGGAGGTATTGAGAAAAGAAGCCTACTTACGGAATAATTAAGGAACCCTAGAAGAAAACCATGAAGTCAGTAAACCACGAAGAAGAACTGTGTTATCAGAAAGATGGCATCATCCGAACGTATGGTACTATCATACGTAGAAACTTCTGAATTATGTAATGAAATGCGAAATTCACTCAGCTCAGTAAGATGGAAAGATGGAAAACTGGTTATTATCTAACAATTTTTTATGGATTTGACCTTTCGAAGGAATGAACTCATAACTTGATTGCCTACAACAATACCGGCCACACGATGTGAAAAAACTAAAACTAAACAAAAACGTTATTTATGTAAACATGTCTGGTCAGTTTGCAAACAAGGGAGATATCAGTATAATACAATTTTCATATCGGACAGTCAGTAAACAGCCGTCGTCCATAAAGACCTTACGCTTCCATAATGGGCATACCTTATTCACCAGACACGATTAGCATATATCTTCAAAACGGCATAACACATAGCCTAGTTTCTTGCAAGACAGAAGCAGTCAACATTTCCAATGATTCCGGCAAGACGTCATGCTTTAATATCTGAGTTATTGAACACATCTTTGAAACTATCAGATCTCACTCTCTGTAGGTCATGGTCCACGATAAATTTCCCTCCCATCACCGCAAGACCTCTTTCCAAACAGAGTAGTTGGTTATTCTTATTTGTCTTGAAATGTTAACAGGAACAGGCTTTAATCTTAAGTGATAGATTTCTAAAATATGCATGTAGGCAGTCATTGACAAATACAAAATCTCAGCGTCAATTGAAATAACTGATATATACAGGACATGTGTATGTCTATTAATACATGACTGCCATGTCAAGATTAAATCTATATATAATTTCATCTAAACATCTCCGACAATTCCCGATGTATATGAATGCACCAGGGAGGGTATATAGTTTTATCCAGGGGTACACTCTGTGGCCAACCACGGTCCATTCAACCCGTCAACATGAGAACTATAAGAACAGCACTGGTGTGTCGTGGCTAAACTGACAGAATGAATATTGAATATATTTAGATATATTTTCAACCATTATATATTTATTCCGAAGCCGGAGTACTTCTATACGTTACTATACGTTACTATACGTGAGTACTTCTATACGTTACTATACGTTTTTATCGTTTCAGGGGATGTTCATAGTGAGCTTTCCGTATGCGGTGGTTCAAGGGGGATATTGGGCCATAATATCCATGGTAGCCGTGGCGTACATTTGCTGTCACACGGGCAAGATTCTCATCGATTGCCTTTACGAGGAAGACTCGAGCGGTCGGAAGGTCCGCGTGAGGACCAGTTACGTGGCCATTGCTGAAGAGGTTTGGGGTAAACGATTTGGCGGGAGAATTGTAAACTGCGCACAGCTGATCGAGCTTCTCATGACGTGTATATTGTACGTGTTATTGTGCGGAGACCTAATTTTGGGCAGTTTCCCAAACACGCCAATAGATCTGACGTCATGGATAATGATTAGTACGGCTCCTCTCTTGGCCTGTGCTTTCCTCAAGTCCCTCAGACGGGTCTCTTGGCTCAGTTTCTGGTGTACAGTGGCTCATATGATCATTAATGCCATCATCCTTATCTATTGCTTTACTAAATGCATGGACTTCAAATGGACGGAGGTTCAGGTGAAAATAAACATATGGACTTTCCCGATATCGATGGGCATTGTCGTCTTCAGCTACACCTCTCAGATCTTCCTGCCCACTCTAGAAGGGAACATGATCGACCGGAGTAAATTTAACTGCATGATGCACTGGACACATATCGCCGCGGCCGTCTTCAAGGCCGGCTTCTCCTACTTCGGCTTCTTGACCTGGGGATTCGCCACAAAGGAGGTGATTACCAACAACTTACCCACGGAATCGTTGAGGATCATCGTTAACGTGATTCTAATAGCCAAGGCAATGCTATCATACCCACTGCCCTTCTTCGCCGCCGTGGAACTGCTTCAAACGACATTCTTTGACGGAAAACCGAAAACAGTGTTTCCCTCTTGTTTTGATCCCGATGACAGTCTAAGACCATGGGGTCTGGCCCTGCGCATGGGCCTAGTCATCTTTAATATGCTGTTGGCCATATTTGTCCCAAAGTTTGCTCTACTCATGGGCCTGATCGGAAGCTTTACGGGTACTATGCTGTCTTTCGTCTGGCCATGTTACTTCCATATGAAGCTGAAGTGGAGCACTCTGAAGTGGCACTCCAAACTCCAAGATATCATTATCATTATACTAGGCGTTATTTTTGGAGGGATGGGAGTCTATTACTCAGGACATGCGCTCGAACGGTCCTTCCATGGAGAGAAACCCAAACCCTTCAATCCTAGGCCGTTAGATGATGGATGATATTTCGATAGCTATAGTGAACTATCGCTGCTTGTAACATATGTCGTCAGAGGAAATGTGAATACGGATTTTATATTCAAAGGAAAACTTCGCAGAGCGATGCGCGCGTGTATTAATTAATTCCACGTTATTCTCTTCGATAATCGTTCGTACTAGACTTTTTTTCATTATAAATTTTTACTCTCGACTCTAAAGAAACATGGGATCGCCATTTAGATGGCCCTTATTATGGCACAGAGGAAACGGCCATGGACAGTAAACAAAGGAAACGGCCATGGACAGTAAACAAAGGAAACGGCCATGGACAGTAAACAAAATGGCCAAATATCACTTCTGTGGCTGATACAGATTAACATCTATATCATTAAATCTCCATAATCTGTCTGTCCTGTGTTTTTATAAAACGAAAACCACTGGACTTGAATTATCTTTGACAAATGTTCGACGTAAATGTCTTCGTGTGTATGGGAAATACGACAAAAAAGATAGCATGAACACTTATCACAGCCAGAGAGAACTGTTCGTACACGTCGTCATAGAAAATACGTTGGGCATCGCAACGTCGATTTCTCCTCTGAAACACGCGTGGAATGTGTAAAATCGTCGGGCAACAAAGCTGTGCCGATACTAATTGAGGACTACAATATTTGGGAGCCTTTGGAATACCAAATCAACGAATTATAAATCGAAGAGAAGAAGCTCCATGATTAATGTCTAGAATATCCCAGATTTTTCACTGTAACAGACCATAGGAAAAGTAGTTCCCGTTGCGAAAGGCAACAATAGCATTTTATACTCGATTACCTAGCGCTTCCAGCAAATAAAACTTGTTACTCGTACACACAATCAAAGAAACGGGTCAACTAGAAAATAGTGATGGCTCATACACACGGCACCATTGTAGTGGTTGTGAATGGATGACATATGCCGAGTATAGGCCTACCTATTGCGTTTCATCAAGACGGTTGAACTGAAGAATAAATACATAAAAGTTGCATTTTATGTATGCCTCTACAGCCCCTAAAATATGCTCGGCGTAGGTATATGAATTCGGAGAAATAGTTAAAATAACGAAAGCGAATATGAACATATGTGGTTGTTTGAGACACTATTCTGTTTGTCTCTCGGTCAGATTTCATTTGGCCAGTTAGCCCTGAATTCCAATTTGTAACATGTGTGTTAGAGATGAACTGTCCGCTGAGAACGTGTTGAAATAGTCTGTCACATTTAGGTGACCAGTTTCTGGCATCAGTAAACGTTAGTACCGAACTTCTGTAATCTGGTTATTTCTAATTTACCAGTTAACCCGTTGAATTGGTATATTTTTTTGCACTCCTGGTAAGGACGTGTTCTTGTCATTCACCAGCCTAATGACGTGTCATACAAGTCCATTAACGTTCACAACACTGTCGTTTGAGAAGTCTTTGGGTTATTGGTGACGAAATTGTGAAGTTGATCGATTCAATGGTCGTTGTGAACTTTTCATATCTCATCTCGGGAGTGCGTAAATCTTTCCTCTCTCACTTTTGAATTTACTTGTCAGATCGAGATACATATATCATGGAGCCTACATAACCCTCGATATATGCATGCCATCATACAATAAATAGTGTTCGGCCAAAAACGAAGAATCACGGCGTCTCTAAAAATGAAGCACGAAAGTAGTATATATAGAGTAAAACGAGTTAATAGCGTCTCACTGCGCATGCGCGGAGTTAATTTTTGGGTTGCCATAGGGGGGGTTCGCATACGTGAGTTAATTTTTTTGAGATGTGAGTGGGTGGGTTCAAAATGGCGGACGTTGAAAGTCCGCCATTTTGAACCCACCCACTCACTCGGTTGCACTGATTGACCTGTGATGTGAGTGGGTGGGTTTAAAATGGCGGCTTAGGGTGTTGTGTGTGTAAAATAAGGGTCCGCCATTTTGAACCCACCCACTCACCGGGGTGATTGAGTGCTATGTGAGTGGGTGGGTTCAAAATGGTGGCCGGTTATTTTCTCTGGGACGTTGAAAGTCCGCCATTTTGAACCCACCCACTCACTCGGGTGCACTGATTTGACCTGGGATGTGAGTGGGTGGGTTTAAAATGGTGGCTTTTGGTGTTGTGTGTGTAAAATAAGGGTCCGCCATTTTGAACCCACCCACTCACCGGGGTGATTGAGTGGGTGGGTTCAAAATGGTGGCCGGTTATTTTCTCTGGGACGTTGAAAGTCCGCCATTTTGAACCCACCCACTCACTCGGGTGCACTGATTTGACCTGGGATGTGAGTGGGTGGGTTTAAAATGGTGGCTGAGGGTGTTGTGTGTGTAAAATAAGGGTCCGCCATTTTGAACCCACCCACTCACGGGGAAAACGTATAAAAGCAGTCGATTTTTAGGGAAAGGGGTGTATTCAATTGCACTACTTTGTGGAGCACTCTGACTTACCTGACCTGACCAGCCAGCCTGCCTGTTTTCACCTCTAGTCTGCTTCACCTCTAGCCAGCCAGCCAGTCAGCCAGCCAGTCATCCAGTCAGCTTGCCTGTGTTGTATGGTTTGTGAACCTTTTACTTTTGCTTAGTGTTCATTTTTTTCCTTTTTTTAATAGTCAAATAGCTCCAAAAACGTCTATTTCCATTCTTGCGCATGCGCAGAATGCTGATAGTTCAACCCACACCAGTCCATCAGATGGCCCTTCATCTCACCTTCACATTGATACCTCACTCGGCTCGATCGGGCCACTAGGGGCTCTCCTAGCTCCAAAAAGGCTATTTTGCAGATAAATGTCAACATCGGGTGTACGAAGATTTTTTATTTTTTTTTATTTTAGAGGTAGTGGGTCGAGTGAGGTATTAAATGGAAGCTGACGTGAAATGCTTCACATTGATACCTCACTCGACCCGATTGGACCACTAGGGGCTGCCCTAACTCCAAAAACGGCTATTTTGAAGATTGCGCATGCGCAGAATGCTTATAGTTCAACCTACACGAGATGCTCCTTCACGTTACCTTCAATTTGATACCTCACTCGTCCCGATTGGTCCATTAGGGACGCCTCTAACTCCAAAAAGGCTATTTTTGAAGATTCATATTTTTGATATCATCTTCGCGCATGCGCACAATTACCCTAATTCAAGCCCATACCCAGTCTATCAGATGCTCCTTCACGTCACCTTCAATTTAATACCTCATTCGACCCGATTGGTTCATTAGGGACGCCTCTAACCCCCAAAAAAGGCTATTTTCATAGCCTTTGGACTTCGCGCATGCGCAGAAAATTCAAAATAGCCTTTATTGGAGTTAGGGCAGCCCCTAGTGGTGCAATCGGGTCGAGTGAGGTATCATTGTGAAGCATTTTACGTCAGCTTCCATTAGATACCTCACTCGACCCACTACCTCTAAAATAAAAAAATATTCATACACCGGATCTTCAAAATAATCTTTTTTTGAGGTTAGAGGCGTCCCTAATGGTCCAATCGGGTCGAGTGAGGTATCATTGTGAAGCATTTCATGTCAGCTTCAATATGATACCTGACTCGACCCTCTACCTGAAAATAAAATTTTGTTGACTTGACGTATGAAGATTTTTGTTTTTCAAAAAAAAAATTTTGAAAAAAATTTTTTTTGGGGAAAAAGGATGATGGACATCTGGTGTTAGTTGGTGTGCTTAGGAAAGAAGTTTTCTCTTCCGGAAAGATGGGTTGGCCCTCAAAAGGGCCGTTGATAGCGTGATACGACACACTTTAGGCGCGGAATATTCTCTTCACGCCTCCTACATGTTTTCTGCATATCGGGCATTTTATTTTCAAATGGGACTCGCCGGCATCAATGCATCGACACATCGCACCTTGACACGTCAGGGTTACCCAGCAATCCTTGCATAGGCAAAGATGTCCACAAGGTAACACGGCGTACCAACTTTCTTCCTCCGTACAGATATTGCATCGTGTTTTTTTCTCTTCGACACGGCGTTCTTTCTTGAGTATGGTAATTTGCGCTTCCATTCCATTCAGGGTCGTCTCCATCCCATCCAGCCCTCTCTGCATGACCATAATCTGTTCATTGAGTTGGATTATCTCGACTTGGTGGCGACAGGGTTGTGGTGTTTCTGCCGCTGAAATTGTGGGAGTTTCGGCAATGGTAGGAGGTCCGGCTGTAGGGGATTCAGTCCTTATACTTTCAGTGTAGACAGGCGGTGTCATCGTGGTTGTTGTGGGAGGTCTACTAGAATTTAGCCAGGGCAGCTCGTCTTGTTCTCCACCTTCCGTCACATCACTGTCGTTTTCTTCCATTCTGTGTATGTCTTGGTCCTGTTGTTCACTCAGTCTTCGTAGCCGGCTACTTTCTTCTGTTCTAACCTCTTCCCGCAATTGTTGTGCGAGTTCTTGGGTACTGTTGATTAACGTGGATTCATCTTCAAGTACTCGTTGAAAACTGGAGATGATCGACAATTCGCTTCCATCTTCTTCTTCTTCATGGGCAACGATTCTCTGAGTTCTTCTGTCTGAGCAATTCTCGTGTCTCGAGTCGGATGATGTGTAAACAGAGGGGCACGTCGTCTTCGAAAACTCATGATGGTGTATTGGTGAATACATATCAAAATTATAGGCTTTTTATAGTCTAGTGGGGAGGTGAGTACAAAATGGCCGTGATGCACAGTCCTCCATTTTTAACCCACCCACTCACCGGCGTCAGTGCGTGCAATATATAGGCTGACCCACTGTATAGTGAGTGGGTGGGTTCAAAATGGCGGCCGCTTATTTTCTCTGCGACGTTGAAAGTCCGCCATTTTGAACCCACCCACTCACCCGTGTCAGCCAGTGCAAGAATCCCACTGTGCTGTGTATGTACCCCTTGTCCCAAATCATTAAATTTCTTATGATTTTTTCGATAAAACCCATTAGTGCATAATATTGCTGAAATAATGCCAACAGAAAACTCAGAGTCAATTTAAATATTTATTTGTATTGAGCAAATTACAAGAATTTCGAAGAGAAAAGAGCCGAAATAATGTCTGTCTGTCCTGGAAATCAGCTGATCAGCAATAAATCGACATCTCCGTGACCTTCAAGGAGATTTTGACATTAGGTTTTACCTGCTTTTATCACAAATCATTATAAAGAAATTGTCACACCCGGTGAACTCCTGAAACCCACATCCTACCTGAGAGTTTGGTAAGATATTCCATTCATTCGTTACCGTTCCCGTGCAGTAGAATTTCATCCGTCAGCTTTCACTGTTGTGGTGCCAAACACAAAAATTGACAAATTATACGGACTGCCACGATAAGCGTTCCGTACTGCACATGTCCGATAAAATCCCTCCAGTCGTTACAGAATGTTGATTCCACAAAACCTGTTCGGTGGCCTACATTATCGTTCAATCGCTGATCATAAAGGCTGCGTTCATTCTCACCAGAACTGTAGGCCCCTATACACTTCGAAATCTGTGAAAGAATATCAATTTTCACGTTTCCTGTCGGATATCACACAAATTGATGTGTCCGCTGGAACACAGCACACTCCCTCGATTTCAGTCTACGTGTGACATGCAGGCGATGCATGATGCAGATCACATTATTCATCTCAGCGGATACCGAAATGGAACAAAGTTCCGTTATACACTGCAACAGAGAATGTTCTCCCGCTCAGAAAACACAAAATGGCTACTGAACACCAAAATTTCCCTGGATAATAAAGTCGTTCAAACCACAGCGCCATCTATTCGCTTTGGTGCAAGGGAGACAACTCGGACTAGACCAATTCGAAGATCATGTCCGCTATATTTAGCCTGAATGGGTATAGGGGTGATCGGGTTTTTTTATGGCTTTTACTATGAGCTATGAGGTTGATCATGTAGAATACGATGGAAAAAAATTTGAAAGTACTGCGTAGGCTTGTATATAGATCCATATAGACCCATATACACTCATATACTGGGATATTAGTATGTATCAATCCATACGGGTGGACATGTTGGAGCACTAGTGGCCCGATGGGGTAGAGTGAGGTCTTATTTTAAAGCTCTCGAGGAAATAAATAAATAAATAAATAAATAAATAAATAATAAAAAAAAATCAAAACAATCGGCAAGTAGTAGACGAAGGGAAAATTGGAAAGTATTGACCATGCCCCAGAATACTTCATATGCATATCACGGCCTTAAGGCCTATGTAAGATGTAATCTACATCACAGTTTAGGAGTATAAAAAGCGCAATTCACCTTGTCCCTTCCAAAGAAATAAAATCGGCTCTATTTTACAGGAGTATATACGCAGGTGACGTGGGTTGTCACGTCACCTCCGGGTTTTCACTAAACACTACCTCCAAACATACAAGAGTTGCAATGTTCAACCGCCGGGGTGTTTTCCCGCCCCAGCGCCCCGCAGCGCGCGCGCGCGTCATCCCGCGTCATCCCGCGTCATCCCCGGCAGTGCGCGCGCGCGCGCGCGGACGCGGGTCAAAAGGTCAAAGGGTCACCTCCAGGTCAGACGGTCCAATGTCCAATGAGACAATGTTGCGGTATCGCTATAGTCAGAGCTTGAGCACAAAAAAAGGGGGATTCTAGATGAACCTGGGAAAGATGGGCAGTTCCATGTGGACCAATCAGCAGTCGAGAAAAAGAGCCAATCAGCGGTCGAGAAAAAGAACCAATCAGCGATCGAACAATCAGCCAATCGAATTGGGGTATTCACGGTGTGCTTTCGCTGACGTCCGCGCCTACATCTGGGTTCTTGTACACCCGGGTAATGTTTTTCTGGACATGAATGGGTTACCTTTGGCTCCATTCTAGGCCACTGATTGGCTAATAGAACTTATAGTCATAATCTATACGTGTTGGACGAGTCTCTTCACTCACCGTATACACGTACCTCAATGAAATGCCTGCTCCAAACCTAGACCAAAAAACACGTACTTGGTCTGTAGGCTGATTTCATTGGCTCTCTATTTTTACTATAGTGCTCTTGCATTCTAACCTTGATGGGTTACCTAGCACTGATAGTCATAATCGATACGTGTTGGACGAGTCTCTTCACTCACCGTATACACGTACCTCAATGAAATGCCCGCTCCAAACCTAGACCAAAAACACGTACTTGGTCTGTTGGCTGATTTCATTGGCTCTCTATTTTTACTATAGTGCTCTTGCATTCTAAACTTGATGGGTTACATTTTGGTCCCATCCTACACCACTGATTTCAGTTTGACTGAATCTCCGCATTGGGCATTAATGCATCAGGAATAAAACACACAAGACAGGGTTTTTTGGTGAGATCTCTTTTTTTTTTATTCATTGAACAACAACAACGTGAGAACAACCACGTGAAAACTCAAGCCCAGAACAAGGGGCTTGTCATTAACTGAAGCCCAGAACAAGGGGCTTGTCATTAACTGAAGCCCAGAACAAGGGGCTTGTCATTAACTGAAGCCCAGAACAAGGGGCTTGTACATTGAAGCCCAGAACAAGGGGCTTGTCATTAACTTAAGCCCAGAACGGGGCTTGTACATTGAAATGATGGGCGGCCCAGCCATAGACGAGTACATCGCGGTCCTCGGCCTGGGAGTACTCGTCAAACATCTGTACGATAGTAGATAAGGGTCTTCCCCGGCATCGATGGTACAGGTAAAACAAGCAATATTGTCCGCACACGCCACTGGTCAGGCTTTGCAACGTTTGACTGTTCCAACACCACGTCTCTGTGCCTTGATCCATGAAGTCTGTTAAATCGGGATGAAGGGGTGGCAGGCCGTACGGGTCAAAGTATTCGCCCTGCTCTTCTGTCAAGTACACGGCCACCCAGTGTTCACCGGGTCGATCCATCGGGTCCGTGTTGAGAACGTAAGCAGCCGGATACATACGGTCTAATGGAAACACATCTCGGGCGAACACCCCTTGAAAGACCCTACGTGTCTCTGGGTCATTCTCCAGCACGGTGGTTATCTGGTCTGTATTCATGTTAGGTGGAGAAGTCACACAGGACGTTGCGCGCCTTGTCCACTTGAATGATGTTGTCAAACTCGGCGTAGCAGATCACATTGACGGTGGTCGCCAGGGCTCGTGCAAAGTGGATTTCCAACCGTAAGTTGCCTTGCTTGGCCAGGGCCAGCTGATGGTCGTTCTCTAAGGTGGGGTCAGATCGAAACAGAACAACGTGTATCCGTTCGCGTAGTCCTCCCGACTGATCATATTTCCTTCGTCCTGGTTGATTTGACCGGTGGCTGTAAACAGGCTCTGATAGGCTCGAATGAAATTCCTCCGCCCAAAGCTCGGTGTTAAGGCCGTGGCTGGCACCTGTTGTCCATCCACATGCAGGGCCACAAAATTGATGCCGAAATGTTGAAAGTCAAACGGATTCTCTGGGTAGGCTCCGCTGAAACTGGTATTTTCCACACAGGCCAGGATCAATCGCTTGGGTAGTTCCCCCAGGAACAGGTTTTCTTGTTGGCGCCCATATTTCCAGCAGGCACAGAGAACACTTTGGTTTGTACACGTCGGATAGGGTACTGGGCTGGTTTTGTTTCCAAGACTTTCATGTGTCCCAATTGAACGGCTGGATTCGGTTTCACTTTTCGGACATACAGGACTGCGTCTTGGATGACAATCTTATAGTCCGCTGCATGCCCCTCTACGTTAGTGTCCATCAAGGCGAAGGTCGGAGGCGCCCGTATCGGTCGGATTTTGATGGGGATCTTGTTCAAGAGGTACCGGTCTTGCATGAACATGTCTGCATGCAGTCGACCCATCATATCCACCGAGGCACTGTTCGCAGTGAAAGCCTTCCGTTTGTCATATCCCCCATTGTCCGCCGTGTCCATGTGTTCGGCCGTGTCCCTGTAGAATAAAGCGGTTGTCAGCTGAGATTTTTTAGCCTCTCGGCCATACGACAACAGTGTCTCGATGTAGGCTCGATAGGGTACGTGTTGGTGGAGTCACTGATGAGTTTGTCGCTGAGAAAAATATCCACCTGCTGAAACATCGAGTGCAGCCAGAGATTCGTCGGGCCCACCGTTGCTTGGTCAGCGATTCTCGTGCCAGCTCCATTGACCACCTTGGCTTTCACATACAAGTAGGTATGGGCTAAATCCACATAGGCCGCATCCGCATTACTGATGGTGAACTCGATGGGCCCGGTTTCGTTGATGCTGGAGAGCGGGAGATGCTCCACCCATAATCCTTGTTCGACACTGGTTTGTGTGGGCGGCACGGTCCACAAACCAAATTCACTGTTGGTGGAGGGGCAGGACTCGGCGTGGATTAAGGCCATGTTTTAAGAAAAGATATCCTTTGTCTTCTTGGATGTGCGTCGTCGCTGGGTCGGTCGTCGACTGGTGCGTGATCTCGGTGGGGCAGCTCTTTTATTCCCTACGGTGCGTTGTGCTTTGGCCACCAAGACGCCTCCCGCTTCTTTGGCCCGTCGTTTCAAGGCTTGTCGGGGTGCCGTACCCCCCCAAAACATCACCGGCCACTTGCAGTCCACTGCGTACCGCTTGTTTGCCGATTGCTTTCACCCCACGCGTCACCAAGGGCAGGAACGTTTTCACAATGCTGCCGGGTATGTTCCCCAGTCCATGTCCTCGTTGCATGCGTGCACCGCTAAAGACCGGAAAGCCACCCCCGGCCTGTTGGGCATAATAGTCGGTATAGCTGCGTGCATCGCACTCGTAAGGTACTTTCATTATGCAAAGTGGGGAGCACGTGCCTGTCGAAAATGAAGTGTCAGCACCACTTTTCCTCGTTCGAATGCCACCGCTCGTCCCGTGTCATCTCTTATATCCACCGTGATCGTGTTGATGTCGGTATGTCGTACGGGCAGGTACATGATATGGTTGAAACTGTGGGTGACTTGATCGCCATACGTCTTTTTAATGGGGACCACCCGTAACAGAGGTGTGTGGATATCGCCCACGATGTGGTTGTCCACCACGTCCGAGTAGACGTAGAGTCCGTACATACCCGACTTCATATCCATCGGCATCTCGCCATGGTGTTGGTTGGGACCAGCGAACGTCTGTAGATCGAAACCCAGCATTTGCTGTAGTGTAGGACCGAGTTTCACATTCACGGTATCGGTGACGGTAAGCTGTGCCTTGTCGTTGTGTACGTTGACATCGAAGAACACGTTTCTCTTGAAGCGCAAGGCTATCAGGCGTGTTGCACTATCCGTCACCCCCCGTAGCGCCTTATCATGCATCAGTCTTGACAGCCCACCCATGAACTCTTGGGGGGTATCGTATTGGCCTTCGGGCAGGGTGAGCCGGGTGTTTTTGCCTTCGTAGGTGACCTCGTACCACACTTCATTGGCTCGCACGTTGTACCACGAGTAAGGGTATTGGACATCCACGAGGGCACATTCCCACCGGCCAGGTAAATGTAACGGTTGCGGTAACTGGGTGACGTACTTGGCCACGGTGTTGTCAGGAACACATCCAGCGAACTGTTACTGGGTAGGGTCAGGTAAAACATGGCGACTGAGCTGTCCTGCTGCTGCTGTTGGTTTTAATAGGTCTTCCAGGCCTTGGGCGGTTGTGTGCGGCGTCGTGTTCGTCGCGGTGACTTGCTACGTGTCACGGCTCTGGAGATGTGGGGTGTCTTGATCAAGGGTGGTTTTTTATAGGCGCGAAAAGAAAGTGCCCGTTGTGGTGGTGTTTTGGGGGGTGACTCCGGTTCCCATTCGGCTTCCCAAGAAGGTAGTGGGCCACTCGGTGATTGCTGAGTTTGCTGCATAAAGTCCCAGCGGTGGGGGTTCCCCACCAATTCCTGTGGTACATGCATGTCTTTCAAGCCTTGAGCGAAGACCTCCCATCCTCGAGGATCGGTGTGCGATCTGCGTTGACGCATCAGATCATTCACCAAATCCGTCATGTGGGTGCCGGGGACCACCTGATTCTGTACCAGGAGTTCGCCTTTATCATTCCAAGTCATGTTAGGATTCTGTTTCATCCGTTGTAATACCAGGCCAGCTTGTTTCTTGAACGAGGCAGGTACACTCTTCAGCACTTCGTCTTCCACCCACTGTGGGGCTGTGGAGGCTACCTGACCCGGTTGTTGGAGCGGTGCTGAGGTCAGCGGTCTGTCACGTGGTGGTGGTGGTGGTGGTGGTGGTGGTGGTGCTGTTGCTGGGGTAGACAGGGTTTTGTATTGGTCCATGAACGTCATGTACCGTTGTACTTTCTCACTGTCGCTTAACCCCGGTCTCTGTAAGATCTGTTGCATCTCTCCATCGAGGCTGTTTATGGTCTTCACCGTAGGTGGGACAGGGTAGGGTGATTGGAGGTTTTGCAGGAACCGAGGTTCGACGAGGACCATTTTTTTCGTGTGGTTCATTGTCGGCCGAAGAGTCCACCCAATACTGGACCCAACACGGAAGCGGCCAACGGTGCTAAGATGGCCCGAGAAAGCCGCCTTTCTGTAACACCTTTTTCTTTTGTGTTTGAGGGACCCGCTTGTGCACTAGGGTTCGGAGACCTGTCTTATGCTTGGCCAACTTGGTCTTCTGAGCCGGAGTCAGTGGTACGTTGCCTTTTAACAGGTTGTACCCGATCTCGCACAGACAGCGTACAAGGTCAGGGTCCGCACCGCGTACAATGGTTCGGACTAACTCGGGTGGGGCCGTTTTCAATACACGGAGCGTGGGAGCGTGCTTCCGTACTCGCGCAGACATCCTGTACAACTAATGCTAGAACCCACAACGCTGCCCTTTTTATCCACCTCACAGACAAAGTCAACCCTGCTGTGGTATTCATTCTTTTTATTATTCCCCATCATCAAACACACAGACCCCAGCTGGAGGCGCCACTGTGGGTGTGTTTACATTATTTTTGCATGTACACGTGGTGGGTCTCTCCGAAAAAGATGCCGGTCCGTAGTCGAAGGTGGTCGGGAGTGGCTTGCTTGAGGTCGAAGAGCATATACCCGTGCTGAGGGGTTGTGGCATCTTTGAAGGCTTCCAACGCAAACGGTGTGCGGCCGGGAAACATCTGTCTCGCCAGGTGCCGCAGTTGAGTGGTATCTCTCGGGTTTTTGAAGACCACCAGGTAGTGGGCATTTAAGCTGATATTCCGATGTTCTTTGTTTTTACTGAACAGATTCTGCACAATGTAGATGATGCTGAGCCGTCGATGATGGCTGCCTTTGGTAAAGAGTTGGGTGACCTGTGCATCCGTCTCCGCCATGAGATCATCCAGAACCACCAAGGTGTCGGGTTCCAAATCGGCCAGGTTGGGTAGGCCTTCCACGAACGTGATGTGGGGCATTGCTGCATACGCTTCCTGCCATTCTCCGTAACACCACACGACTCGGGCAATGGATGGAGTGACCATGCTGTCGGCGTGTTGAAGGAGCTTCCTGACGAAGTGCGTTTTGCCGGAGCCCGTCGGTCCTGCGATGACGCAGGTGAAGGGATGCTGCCACCGAGGGTCCATGGTTTGAGGTGTATCCGTTGTCGTGGTAACACGCTCTTGTAAATTGCGTACGAGTGAACTGGAGTGGTGT
>JAVTVY010000416.1:0-34216 GCA_036873755.1 Hanleya hanleyi | reverse complement strand
GTATGAAAATAGCCGTTTTGGAGCTAGGGGAGCCACTAATGGTCCAATGGGGTCATATGTGAAGCATTTGTCAAGGGGCATCTGACTGGGCTAGCGGCTCGGGCGTTGTCACCATTCTGCGCATGCGCAGACAGGGAATTGTGGGAAAAGGGTATGGAAATAAACGTTTTGGGATCTAGGGGAGCCCCTAATGGGCCGATGGAGTTGTATGAGGTATCAATGTGAAGCCTATGTGAAGGGACATCTAGTCATGGATGGGTGCATGTAAAACTTTCTCCAGAAAAAAAGCGGAAAACGGACTTTACTCCTAAAATAGCGGAAAACACCTATCAACCCTAGCCAAAAGGGCTAATATTGGTCCCCGGGCTTAACGGGGCTTGCCTATCAATAGAGTTATCTCGCCCTAGTTCCAGGGTGGGTGTATGTAAAAATTTTCCTGAAAAAATACGGAACGCGGACTTTATCCTAAATTACGGGAAAATGCCTATATGGGGTATGGGGGGTATAGGACCATCCTGGGAAACCTACTTCACGACATTTGCGGTATAGGTTGTGGGGTCTCGTTTTCTTAGTCTCGTCAAGACAAACATGATAGGAAGTGTCGCGGAGCGAATCGTTGAAATTTTTGAAAAAAGTTCGAGGTCTGTCTATAGCCCCATATAGACCCATATAGTCCCATACTGGGGGTATAGGACCAATGTTTGTCCCACTGGGAAATCTACTTCTATACATTTGCGGTATGGTTGTTTGGATTTGTTTTCTTAGTCTCGTCAAGACAAACATGATAGGAAATGTCCCGGCACGAAACGGTGAAATTTTTGAAAAAGTACCATATAGCCCCATATAGCCCCATATAGACCCATATACGGGTTATGGGGGTATAGGTCCAATGTTTGTCCCACTGGGAAGCCTACTTCTATACATTTGCGGTATGGTTGTTTGGATTTGTTTTCTTAGTCTCGTCAAGACAAACATGATAGGAAGTGTCGCGGAGCGAATCGTTGAAATTTTTGGAAAAAGTTCAGGGAGACCCATATAGTCCCATACTAGGGGTATAGGTCCAATGTTTGTCCCACTGGGAAACCTACTTCTAGACATTTGCGGTATGGTTGTTTGGATTTGTTTTCTTAGTCTCGTCAAGACAAACATGATAGGAAGTGTCCCGGCACGAAACGGTGAATTTTTTGGAAAAAGTCACCGAGGTCTGTATATAGGCCTATAGGCTGGCTATATGGGGAGTATAGGTCCAACCTGGGAAATTCACACACGTTCATTGTGATATGGGCTGTTTGGATTTGTTTTTCACGTCTCGTCATTTAGAACACGATGGGAAGGGTCCCGGAGCGAAACGGTGAAATTTTTGGGAAAAGTCACCGAGGCCTGGGTAGGCCCATAGGCCTATACTGCATGGCTATGGGTGTATAGGTCCATACGGGGAGGACGTTTTGGGGTCTAGGTAAGTCCCTAATGATCCGATGGGGTCGTATGAGGTCTTATTTTGAAGCTGTCGTGGAGGAGCATCCGACTGAACTAATAGTTCGTCCGTGTTCAATAGTCTGCGCATGCGCAGTCTGGCCCGTAGTATAGAAAGCAGCCATTTTGGGGGGTATGTGGGTGTGTGTTTGGGGTAGAGATGCACCGCTATGGGTCCATACACACACACACACACACGCATACACACAGACGCATACACGCATACACACATACACACAGACTCATACACACGCGCACAGACGCATACACACAGACGCAAACACACATACACACATACACACAGACACATACATACAGACGCAGACACACAGACACACACACACATACACGCACATGCACGCACACGCACACACAATATGACTGACTATTCACATGCAGGACATGAGAGCTTCTGGACCTGGGCCTGATAGAAGTCCGGGATGGTAGTACATTCGTGAACATCCGGACACTTTTACATCCGGGACTTTTACATCCGGGTACATCCGGGTTCTTGTACATCCCTGACTGTAGAACATCCGGGTACTCCTATGTTGGCCTATAAGAGCCGAAAGTTTTACGGCATTCATCATTTCCAGATCCACAGCCGATATGTTCTCTTGCTCGAAGCGCTTTCATCGCCTGGACAGTTTGCGTTGTCACACACGTGCACGCCACGAAGTACCCATGCATACATGTGCGGATTGTGATATAGCCTTTAAGCATCCCAGTCAATTGAATCGTCACCGAAATGTCATACACGGATCACGCTCGCCACTCTCGAGACCGGATATTTCAGTTTCTATCGGAATGCATCTGAGAATAGATGAACCCATGGAGGTCGATTCGCCGCGGATTGAAGAGCCGATGGAGATTGATCTCAGTGTTGAATGAGAGAAGTAAGAGCTTCGAGCCTCAGTATCATGGATTGCCCGAAGACGTTTAGGTTACACTGAACGAAGATTGAACTTTCTGAAATGATGGCTTCTGATTGGTCGATAGGCCGGTCACCTCCCTCTAACTTCCGGGTTCTTGACGTCCGCGCCTACATCCGGGTTCTTGTCGCTGACGTCCGCCCCTACATCCGGGTTCTTGTCGCTGACGTCCAAGTTGAACTGATTGTGCTAAAAATAGATCACCAGCTAGCTTGCTATAAAAGGGAAGCGGCCTGGCCGTTTAATCAGACACTCTGTCAACCACCAAGATGTTCACTTGTACTACGTGCTCGAAATCATTCACTCGTCCGCACGACTTGCGCCGCCATGAGGCTACCAAGCACGACGGAACCGCCCGGTATAGCTGTACGATATGTACATTGTCGTTTCAGCGCCCGGATCATTTACAGCGCCATGAACGTTCAATTCATGGGCCACCCAAGTGTCCATGCGAAGAATGTGGTCAACTCTTCAAACGACCCAGTCAGTTAAGACGGCATGAGCGTTTGATTCATGATCCGTCACCACGGCATGAGGGACAACTTTCCACTAAAGAGGCACCCAGGAGGGACAGACTCACTGAAGATGAACCCGGAGAGACGAAAGCCACTGGTGATGCGATCACGGAGAGCCCGCCTATACCCACAGTTCAGAAGAGCCTAGATATCCAGTCGGTCCCTAGCATTACTGTTCCCGGTCATACGCCTGACAACAACGAACCTTTTCTGGAAGATGCGGTGGATGTTCCCAGCGATCTCTTACCCGAAGATCATCCAGTGAGTGAGATGTATCGATGCCATTGGTCCATGATCCGACACTGTTTCCACCGTCATCGCCCTATATTGGACTTGTACAATTTCCGACTGACTGGCCTCGCCCGTCTACGCAGCTACGTAGAAGCCATCTTCAATGTCCAACCTACGTCCTTCACATTAAATGTAGCATTTGGGTACATCTTATGCCATAAGATGACGGGTGAATTGCGCTATTTCTATTCCAGTGCCATCAACCCAGTGTACGACCATCCTTTCACAATCACCAATCGGGCGTCGCTAGAGACGATGCTGGCCCAACTGAACACTGTGGATCCCTTGGAATGGGCCTATGAACAGCGCCCCAACACCAAGTGGATAGTGGAGATAATGACCAATGTTACGTTCTTCGTGGTTAAACTGACCACCACCCCCATCGGATGAAAGTATTCACCCATGCACTGATAGATACTCAGAATGCGCAAACAACTATCTGAGGATATGCTGCCTCAACGGTATCCTGGCCTGCCCGACGATGATTAGAATAAACGGTTCAGAGCGAACATGACCGAAGATGGAACTTTCTGAAATGGAGACTTCTGATTGCACAAGAATACATCTAACGGACAGGAACGAATATGAAACATGCAAATGGTGGCCTCTGATTGGACAAGAATCTTCTTGAATTGTAAATATACCCAACGCGGCTCCCCCAGCGTGGGTATGATGTAACATTGGGGAAAATAAACTATATGAAAAAACTTCTTGTTGTTGTTGTTCTCTCATGTGTCATCCTTGTTGTTGTTGTTGTTCTCTCTCCGGTCTATATCATGGCGTCAAGGCGTTAAGTTAGAGCGTTAAGGCGTAACTACAAGCGTTGACGGGCGTCACTGCATTTCGAAGAATTAGTGACAATTCCATGGAATATCTAGAAAATCAGAACTTCTGAGCTATTTCACCAAGGCGTTGAAGCGTTAAGCTTGGCGTTGACGGGCGTTGCTACAATATGACACCTCATACGACGCATTCGCACCGCGGATGGTCCATCTCTACACCAAATAACATCCTTCACTGCTAAAAAATGCCCACTTTCGCTACTACTCGTACTGATGACGTCACCAATGACGTCACAGATGCTGTGGATATCCCTCAAATTGGGGTCTACAGCCCGAGAGCTACAACATGACACCTCCCATGACGCATTCGCACCGCGGATGGTCCATCTCTACACCAAATAACATCCTTCACTGCCCCAAAAGGCTCACTTTCGCTACTACTCCTACTGATGACGTCACCAATGACGTCAAAGATGCTGTGGACAGCCCTCAAATCGGGGTTTGCACCCCGAGAACTACAAGATGACACCTCCTACGACGCATTCGGACTGAGAATGGCCCCTCTCTACACCAAATACCTTCCTTTCACTGCCCCAAAATGTCCACTTTGGCTACTACTCGTACTGATGACGTCACCAATGACGTCACAGATGACGTGAACATCCCTCAAATCGGGGTCTACACCCCAAGAGCTACAACATGACACCTCACACGACGCATTCGGACCAAGGATGGTCCCTCTCTACACCAAAAACCTTCCTTCACTGCCCCAAAATGTCCACTTTACTTACTACAACTAACTGCGCATGCGCAGATTGACGCGACTTGCATTTAAAACCACGCCATTCTGACTCTACCCCACACAAGCTTCACTTTGACACCTTCCACGACCCATTCGGAACCATAGCGGTGCATCTCTGGCTGGCTCCTGGCACGGTACCAAAAATGTGGCATTCGCATCGTCACGGACCTCACCGGAAAGACACGGAGGTGAACGCCATTGTGGGGAAATGGCGGATACGTTGACCCGAAGGTGACCGCCATTGTGGGAAAATGGCGGATAATGGCGGATACACCGCCATTGTGGGAAAATGGCGGATAATGGCGGATACACCGCCATTGTGGGAAAATGGCGGATAATGGCGGATACACCGCCATTGTGGGAAAATGGAGAATACGTTGACCGGAAAGACCCGAAGGTGAACGCCATTGTGGGAAAATGGAGAATACGTTGACCGGAAAGACCCGAAGGTGAACGCCATTGTGGGGGAAACCCCCAGTACAGGCTCCTCTCACCGAAAAGATTCGGAGATGAACGACACAGACAGGTCTGTACATGTCCTATCATCCTCCACGACCCATTCGGACCCATAGCGGTGCATCTCTACCCCAAACACACACCCACATACCCCCCAAAATGCCTGCTTTCTATACTACGGGCCAGACTGCGCATGCGCAAACTATTGAACACGGACGAACTATTAGTCCAGTCGGATGCTCCTCCACGACAGCTTCAAAATAAGACCTCATACGACCCCATCGGATCATTAGGGACTTAGACCTCAAAACTTCCACCCCGTATGGACCTATACACCCATAGCCATGCGGTATAGGCCTATGGGCCTACCCAGGCCTCGGTGACTTTTTCCAAAAATTTCACCGTTTCGCTCCGGGACCCTTCCCATCGTGTTCTAAATGACGAGACGTGAAAAACAAATCCAAACAGCCCATATCACAATGAACGTGTGTGAATTTCCCAGGTTGGACCTATACTCCCCATATAGCCAGCCTATAGGCCTATATACAGACCTCGGTGACTTTTTCCAAAAATTTCACCGTTTCGCTCCGGGACCCTTCCCATCGTGTTCTAAATGACGAGACTAAGAAAACAAATCCAAACAACCACACCGCAAATGTATAGAAGTAGGTTTCCCAGTGGGACAAACATTGGACCTATACCCCTAGTATGGGACTATATGGGTCTCCTCGAACTTTTTTCAAAAATTTCACCGTTTCGTGCCGGGACACTTCCTATCATGTTTGTCTTGACGAGACTAAGAAAACAATCCAAACAACCATACCGCAAATGTATAGAAGTAGGTTTCCCAGTGGGACAAACATTGGTCCTATACCCCCAGTATGGGACTATATGGGTCTATATGAGGCTATAGACAGACCTCGAACTTTTTTCAAAAATTTCAACGATTCGCTCCGCGACACTTCCTATCATGTTTGTTTTGACGAGACTAAGAAAACGAGACCCCACAACCTATACCGCAAATGTCGTGAAGTAGGTTTCCCAGGATGGTCCTATACCCCCCAACCCCATATAGGCATTTTCCCGTAATTTAGGATAAAGTCCGTGTTCCGTGTTTTTTCAGGAAAATTTTTAAATACACCCACCCTGGAATTAGGGGGAGATAACTCTATTGATAGGCAAGCCCCGTTAAGCCCGGGGACCAATATTAGCCCTTTTGGCTAGGGTTGATAGATGTTTTCCCCTATTTTAGGAGTAAAGTCCGTTTTCCGCTTTTTTTTCTGGAGAAAGTTTTACATGCACCCACCCATGACTAGATGCCCCTTCACATAGGCTTCACATTGATACCTCATACAACTCCATCGGCCCATTAGGGGCTCCCCTAGATCCCAAAACGTCTATTTCCATACCCTTTTCCTGTCTGTGCATGCGCAGAATGGTGACAACGCCCGAGCCACTAGTCCAGTCAGATGCCCCCTCACATAGGCTTCACATTGATACCTCATACGACTCCATCGGCCCATTAGGGGCTCCCCTAGATCCCAAAACGGCTATTTCCATACCCTTTGGCTACCGCGCATGCGCAGAATGACGATATTTCAACACCACACCCACCCCATCAGATGCCCCTTCACGAATGCTTCACATTGATACCTCATACGACCCAATCGGCACAATAGGGACCCCTCTCGCCCCTGAAGATTGCCGGAGAATGCCGGAGAATTTGGGACTACTTTCTGTCCGCGGAGGCAGACCGCATCACCACCAGACCACATCACCGCGGAGGAATACACACGCCCGATTTACGCAGACCGGAAGTGACGTCATACATGACGTCACACTTCAGTACATGTCCTATCATGTTCACACTCCTGCATGTCATAAAAGTAAATTCTACCTCATTTGGAGGGTTCCCGATTGGCGCTCTTTTTCGGGTACCCTGAAAATACTAAGGAATTTACGCTTACTATACTACTAACGTCGACTGTGAACGTCTATCGGACAGGGTTGCTTTGTTTGTATGTAACAACGTAGCCCCCACCAACGCCTATCGATCTGCTTCAACGCCCAAGAGAGAGAGAGAAAGAGAGCGAAAGTGTGTTCAAAAGCTCTGATTGGTCTAAATCACCACGTGATATCCCATGGAATTGACACCAATCCATCGTGACGCTTGATTTGAAAACCTAGTAGAAAGACTCCAACTTCATTATTGTAAATTCATCTTAAGACTTAACAAAAGTACAGCCAGCGCATTAGTCTATGGTGAAACTGGTCGTTACCCTTTATCTATCAAAATAAAACTGCGTATGGTTAAATTTTGGGGAAAGTTATTAATGTGTTCCTCTGACAAATACTCGAGCCTTGTGTATAAATTTCTTTTTCGTCTTCATAGATCAGGGAGTTTTGCTTCGATATGGATTTCCCATGTCGAACATATATTTACTTCATGTGGTTTAAATTATATATGGGATAATCAAACGTTTTTAAGTATTGATTGGTTGAACACTGTTGTCAGGTTGAAATTAGAAGACCAGTATTTACAGAGTTGGCGTGCAGCTAATGAAGATTGTAGTCAATTCATTTTTTACAAAGAATTCAAGCAGTCATTTGATTTAGAAAGATATCTTGTATGTTTGTCGACCAACAAAGCGTTGTCATTGTGTAAGTTCAGATGTAATAATCACAAACTGTCGGTTGTAAGAGGCAGGTATACAGACGTCCCGAGAGAGGAACGTATTTGTACATATTGTGATTTAGCATCCATTGGTGACGAGTACCACTTTCTACTCGTGTGTCCTTTCTTCCAAGATTTAAGAAAAGATTTTATTCCTGCTAAATTTTGGACCAGACCATCAGAAAACAAGTTCATTTCCATGATGGCTAACAGAACTGCCAGTGTGCTGAATAAAGTAGCTACATTTGTACAGAGAGGGGTCAAACGTATTGTTTAGTAGAAATCCCTCCCATATTGATTATTATATTATTATAGTTCCGTTTTACTGTATTACATATCATTCTAATGTGATCTGTTGTACTCTTATCTGTTGTTTTCTCCAAAATGTTTTGATTCTGAGACAGTCGGCATATGATTATGATTGTATCGTATTAGATTCTCATACCATTATATGCTTGGTTCTGAGAATAAACTTCAATTCAATTCAATTCAATTCAACGCTCGTCTCAACGCTTTATCTTATCGCCATAACGCCCTAACCTAACGCGACAACCCAGTTCCTTCCTCGCGGGTACTGGTCTGCACATGCGGGCGAGGGTTCGAATCCCACTCCTGACACGCATCCTTTTATTATCATATAATACCCAACTCCACTGTAATACACGTCATCGTGTTGATTAGGATCTCATCTTTATTTTATTCAGTGAACAAGAACAAGAAACGTAGACTGCACGAGGTAGGCGGGGGAGGTAATTCTACCAGGGTGGCCAGATCCATCATGCCCTACCCACCCTGCCCTATGGCGCATGCCTTGACCCGTGAGTCTCGTTGGGTGAAACCAACCTCCCCACATCGCATGCTCCATTTCGCAGGCTCCATTACCATCCCTGCCACCAATAGCGGAAGTTGACCTTTACTACGTTGCTATGACGTATATCGGAAACCAACCAACGCACTATTCAGTTTGAATCCAGCCGAACAACTCCTTTAGTGTTGCACATGAACGAACTACTTTTCATATGCTCTGTCCAGATAAACAGGGGAAATTATCTTCAGATAATTCTTTTGAACGCTAGGTCAACAGAGGTATTATGCAGACTTGAAAAGTAACCGAAATGTTCGGTATGCATCTATTTTACTATATATGATGTCAGTTCCGGCGATGTGCGCGAAGGCCCCGAATCCGGTCCAAAAATCTGACTGGTGGCTGGGGTGTTATTAGACCCCCAGCGAGGTGGTTGGGGTGAAACCTCGATGTCTCGCCCCGCTCTCGATATCGGTGAAGCGTTCCGCTTCCGGTTGCTCATGGGCACTCCACCCATCAGAGCTAGTCCCATTTAGCACGATTCGCCAGGGATTAGAGAGCTGATTTATTTGTTAGGGAACAATCATACATTTATTTACTCTGCAAATAGAATTAACAGTTCTCTTTTCAGCTTGTTTCAACGCATATTTCGTATAGAATATACCCAGCTAAAAATAAAAATAAAAAATAAAAATAACGTCAACCGCCCGTCTCCGTTTCCTGGCGAGCAGGCGATGACAAGGGAACCATTAACTTTAATGAGTCTAATATATCAAAACTATTATCGCTAGTGATTTTTGAACCTTTATCTGCATGTGCGACCCAAAGTAAATGCAGCCATACCAAGCGGAGTGTATAAGCAAATATGGGTCGGCCACTGTGCTACCACTAGGATCACCGGGTCGATCCAGTAGCTTAAAGCTGTTTATTGACAATATTGACAATAAAGAAATATTGTATCTGTATCTTTTATCATGCATTTACAGATTATTCGCTCTTGAAATGAAACATTCAGCTGATATTTTTCCCTATAGAGTCTATTGTTGTCCCTTCATTAGTTGAAAGGTTAAATATGATAACCACCCAGCTGACCATGTCATTGTTATCACTTGGTCTTTTTTTAAGTAGTGTTAATTGGCACTTTATAAAGAAATATTGTATCTGTATCTATTATCATGCATTTCCAGAAGATAAGCTCTTGAAATGAAAATTCAGCTGATAGTTTCCCCTAAAGAGTCTATTGTTGTCCCTTCATTAGTGTGAAAGATTAAATGTGATAACCACCCAGCTGACCCCGTCATTGTTATCGCTTGGTCCTATATAAGTAGTGTTAATTGGCACTGTCAGTACATATACACTTTGCACAAGTCAACTATCAAAACCATGAATATCGCTTCCGTGCTTTTCCTGCTGGTATGTTCCTGTGCCGTGCTGCATTCCATCACGGCCAAAAAGAAGAAGAAGAGCTCGGAAGAGTCGAAAGAGTCGGAAGAGGCAATAATGACTCCGGCGGCCCTCCCGTTGTTGCCTCCGACGGAACCCCCGACGGAACCCACGACGGAACCCCCGACGGAGCCCACGACGAAGCCACGTATGTTTTTTATTTCCTCAATTTCCAAGCAGATGCTCTAGACTGTTGTTTAACCTTCCTGAATGACAGAGCTCGGATAAATTTATCCGTCATTCAGTAAAGATAATGGAGCTAGACATGTTGCGAAACCCAATCTTTCGAATTTAAGGTTAAAAGTTAGGGCAAATCCGTCATGTAAGACACATACAATAGGTGATTACATGTGGGGAACCATTCAACCAATGAGTGAAAAGGGCCAAGTATATTGCACGCAAAGTGTTGCCGATTGAAGTTGTCTTAAATGACGGGTCTGCCAAAGTTAGTCCATAAATTCGTTCAATTTTCTGCCTCACTCCAGAATTTGCAACAACATATGACTTTGCCATACAATTTGAAAACGTTCTGATAACCCTTCTGAATTACTGCAAAAACCAGACATAATAATGAGAGGCATAACTATTTTTTCATAATCTGTGAGCCCCGTAAAGTCCCCGGGAATGATAGGACTCCTGGGTACTAGCAAGCTATCGATATGTAAAATAAATAACAATTTATTAATATTGCATAAGTAAGTAGTAGTAAAAGTGACATAAACACCCGTTGACCTTCGATCTTTGTGGAGGATTGTGGAGGGTCAATGGTCATTGAGTGCACTTCCGGTCGCGTAATCGGAAGTGACCCATTTTTTTTCTCCGCGGTAAGGCGGTCCCGCCCGGTTCGCATCACTACTTTTACAGACAGAAGGTAGTCCGGGGCAAGGAGACTCCAAATACGCTTGTCGTTTCGCCTGAATCTCTGGGAATGTCCGTTAATTTCCAGAGGTCAATCGAAAACGGCCCTATCGCTTCTAGGTAAACTGCATATAAATACATAGCAAGCGTCAAATCCGACATCCAATATTCAGCCGTCGTCCATAAAACAATTTCCGCGTCATTAATCGAAATATCTATTTCGTATGACATGTCTAACCCAGCACATTTCTCCACATTGGAGACAAGTGTTCGTCCTTGGTTCCAATAGAAAAGGATATGAAAACAGGTGAAAAAAAGGGACAGTAATCACCAGGGCATTCTTATCCATCACACCGGTACCGGAGGCTGGTACGTTGTCATCTCGGCCACGGCACGTACATAATATGAAAATACCATTATAAACCTGATAGTCTATAGGTCGGGGCCCCGACACTTTCTCCAGCACAATGTCCAACAAGTTGGGAACCAACCCTTGGACACTTTTCTTGTGGAGGGAGGCGGGGGGATTTGGTTTTAATGTCACACTCAAGGTTATTAACTCTTAAAGAGTACACTATGGAGTGTGGGTACTTGTTTTTATCTGTCTGACGCTGTAGAGTAAGATGGGAGCGGTCTCGGGGCCACAGATCGACCGTCGTTGAAAAGTTATGATGCGCATGCGCGTTTTAGGGTCTAGATGAACTATTCTCGGGCGAAAATGGGTCGTGGGCGGTGTCATATTGAAGAGTTCCAGTTACAGGTGGAAGTGTTGTCAGTCTGCGCATTCGCAGTCGTGGAGTAGTAGAGAAGGGCATGTTTCGGGGTAGAAGTGCACCATTCGTGATCAAATGGACCGAGGGGCCCCTCGGTGGCCGAGTGGTCTAAGGCGCTTCGCTGGTGACCGCTAGCCTCACACCGCTGAACCGGCACGGGTTCGAGCCCAGCTTGTCCATGTGTGAAAGTTTGTCAGTTACTTGCCGAAGGGCGGTGGTTCTCTCCGGGTACTCCGGCTTCCTCCACCAACCAAACTGACTGTCGCCATATGAGTGAAACAAACTTGAGTGTGACATTAAGCCAAATTCCCTCCCTCCCTCAAATGGACCGTGTGAGGTCTCATTTTGAAGCTTAAAATATTTTATCTTGGTCTGGGTGTGGTCTGCGTATTTCCCAGACCCTGCAATCTCAGGGAATAATCCAGAATAGATCAGGCTGCACATCCACAACTCAATTTCAGGGATTTTACCTGAAATTCAGGGATAATTTCCTGAAATTCAGGTATATCATCCATGAATTAAAGCTAAATTACCTGAATTTTAGGGGATTTTACGTACCCGAATAGGGTCGGGAACTTACTAATAACGGTGGTAAATTTGCCTGAATTTCAGGAGAAATTCTCTCATTCAGGGATCTTTTTTCTGAAATTCATGAAATTATCCCTGGATTTCAGGTAAAATCCCTGAAATTGAGTTGTGGATGTGCAGCCTGATCTATTCAGGATTATTCCCTGAATATTTCTGAGAGTGTGGGTAGTAGTAGGAAGACCGCAAATTCTGTCGGGAAAATGAGCCTGAGGCTGAGGGGCGGGCGGCGTGACGTCATGATGACGTCACGGTTGACGTCACATCCGGGTCAAAGGTCACATACGGGTCACTTTCGGTAACGTCATTTCGGTCACGTGACGGCCCAGCAACAGTCATCTCTCCCTACATGTAAGCCCCAGTGAATTCCAATGTTAATCTATACGAGGAATGCATGTATGGGATAGGGGTGGTCGTTTTTTTATTTTTTTTTCTTGCGGATTTTACTATGGGGTGTGGCATCTTGTTTTCTTCGTCTCGCGATGTAGAACACGATGAGAGCGGTCTCGAAGCCATGCGGTGAATTTTTTTTGAAAAGTTCAGGTAGGTCTGGGGTGGACAGGATAGGTCCATACTGGCGCAGTGGACAAGGTTGGTCCCAGTTGGAAACCCACTCATGGACATTTGCGGTATGGGGTATGGCCCCTTGTTTTCTTCATCTCGAGCTGTAGAACACGATGGGAGGGGTCTCGAACTCATGCGGTGATTTTTTTTTGAAAATTAGGTTTAAACGTTCACAATTTCTAAACGTTTTATAAGTTTGAACGTTTAAAAGAGGGATTTATGGCGCGAACGGTCTTTCATACTATCAGCACAAATAGTTACGTGATCAAATATGGAGGTTGTATACATAATTCGGATTCCTTGAATTACTCGTTCTTACACCCTAATTATGATCCCCAAACCGGTTTTACAATTCCTGCTCTTTCTCGTCCTGGTCACCGCCTTGCTCTTGCTCCTCCTTCTCTTGATCGTGCTCCTCGTCTGCTCCTGTTCCACCAGCTCTTGCTCTTATCGATCCTTCTACATTTGCCCTGCATCCTCCTGTTCCTGAAAACAAAATGGAAGACACAACATAAGGCTCTATACTACAAGCCAGTTTCTTGCAACTCTTTTCATTTAAGGTTGCCAGTCATTAACGTTGGGCAAGGCTATCTCAAATGAAAAACAAAACTCATTTAAGTTAGACTTCATTTAACGTTACAATTTTGAAAGCTGTGGCCAAAGCGAATTTTCAGTATCACTTAGCTTGGAAATATTTGAGTTGTTTTAGACGCACAGATTTATAATGGTCAGAGTTGCCATCTCGCGATTACTGGACATTTATACGAGTTCAAATTACCAGCCAGGAGTCAATAGGTGCATGAACGAGAATTGAAGACAAACTTAGCCAATCATAATGCTCTATAACGTATGGCTGGTTCCAGGGGTATCATTTGGTGAAACTCTGATGTCTCTAACCTCTGCTGTTGTCCATAGAGAGTTCCATTTCTCGTAGAGCATGCGCAGTCGACTCACAATGAAATGCCCTATTACTTTACTAACTTATCATATTTAACAATCTAGTATTACCCCGTAATATGTTAATATATCTAACCGGTATCTAATGTATTATGTTGTATATATCGGTTTATTGTGTTTAATTATCTAGATGAGTTGCCTCCCTTAAACCTGAAACGTAACACAATCGTATTTGAAAAATGTACGCAAATTTGCTTAACCACTGGCAAGGTTGAGGTTCATCGTCCTTAGTATACAAGCAAATGCAATAACGTAATATAGGAATACATGCCGAAGGCAGGGTTGTCATGTGCTATCCGAATTGACCTACCAGATACATCAAGCTGTATGGATTTGGCAACATTAAGCCGCTTGTGTCAATGCTCGATCAACGAACCGCATATGAGTTCGTGAGTTAGAAAGTCAGCAGAGCCGATTGTGGAAATCTGTTTCACAGGTTTAAAAACTTTGATGGATGCATTTCCGTAGTCTTTGAGCTTTGGGAACTATTGAATAAACTAATTGTGCAATTTATTTCGTTCACAGCATGCGAGAATGGCGTGGATCGCCGCAACTGCGAAGAGAGTTCCTTTTGTGCTCTCTTTCCCAACACAGAGATAGATGACGTTAACTATAGCGGATGCCTCATTGGACAAATCTGCTGTGTAGAGATCGTGTGAGGACACCGGTAAACTCAGTTGTACCGATGTGGATGAGTATGGCCTTGAAGATGACGCGAAACCGAAACTGGGGCATATTCTGAATAAAACAAAACCGTCAATCATCAGTAGTATCATTACCACGTTGTGACTTGATTCCACGATAAAAGACATGTATCATCATCCAATATCATAACGATGGAATAAAGCTAGTTGACTGATGATAAGTGTTCGTTCTCATACATGTATATACGAAGGGGAAAGGTTTCGCAGGAGCCAAACGGGAAAGCACGAATCTCTGGCGACTCTCTCTCTCATATTTTGAAACACAACTGAAGTATTATATGAAGGGAAAAATCTTGCATTGACATTCAACTTCTGGTGTTAGTTTTATCTAAATCTTCTCGGTAAAAAAAGCTCTATTCATTACACATTTTCTCCAAACAATATACCTAGGATGAATTTAGCACTTCTAATTATAAAATTAAGACTGAACTCTTACTTTGTTCAATGTATACAGTGCCTATCAAATGTTTATATTTTATGCAGATGTTTTTTAATAGTATACCTTTCAGTAAAATGCAACGTTTCTTCCTTGACCATTTCGAATTTCCAGAGTTGATATAGGTTTATAAATTACGAGAAAAATAATTCCAGCTTAAAAGTTATCTGCAGAATGGCAGAATAGAAGCGAATAGAAAAATACAGCATGGTAATATATCGTCTTCGAAAAAATGTGGGATTGTGTGCGAAAAAGGGCGTTTTTTCGGTGACGGGCGCTTTTACGTGGAAATCATGCTTTAAGATAGCTGAGCAATTTCTTGCTCGCTCCAAACCGCACCTCATGATGGGGGCCAAAACCTCACCAAACCGCGCCAAGTCTTTTGATGAGTAGCTTCTCAGGGATAAAAAGCACAAACAATGTCTTATACCGAAGCCGTATTAAACAATATTGTTGTTGCCATCTAACATTTCACAACGCAAACTTCAAATCAAATTGGAAACAATAATGATGCATTATTAAGTCAACACTAAGTCGCGTTTCTCACCAAAATATATTCACATCTCCAGTCTCAGTAATATATTCACATCTCCAGTCTCTGTAGCTTCTTGTTATTGTAGGCCGATTATAATGTTACAACCTACCTTCTCCATAGAGAAAACGAAGATTTTTGTAACTCCAAACGGGCAAATAGTGATCTGATAAACGTTCTATGTCGATCGTGTGCACATCCCAATCAATGAGGCTCAATTTCCCCTTTGAGGTCAACGGGCCCAAACATGCTCGGGTCAACGGGCTCAAACATGCTCGGGTCAACGGGCCCAAAGATGCTCTTTCTAGTCAACGGGCTCAAAGATGCTCTTTCTATTTTGAGGTCAACGGGCCCAAACATGCACGTGGAGGTCAAGTGACCGGAAGTGACCTTTGACCCCTGTGTATGCGCTCAATACCAGATAATAATGGTGCGCAGGAGTCAAAGGTCACTTCCGGTCACGTGACCTCCACAAAGAGCAAACTGGTGTGCCAATAAGGCTCAATTTCCCCTTTCACGTGCGCGGAACTTTGCTCTCAAAGGTCAAGGGGTATCAATTTGTCTCTCAAAGGTCAACGGAATATCAATTTGCTCTCAAAGGTCAAGGGCATCAATTTGCTCTCAAAGGTCAAGGAGTATCAATTTGCTCTCAAAGGTCAAGGGGTATCAATTTGCTCTCAAAGATCAAGGGATATCAATTTGCTCTCAAAGGTCAAGGGGTATCAATTTGCTCTCAAAGGTACCGTTTAAAGTGTATTGGAATGGACGTTTTGAGGTGTAGGTGGACCCCTAGTGGTCCGATTGGGCAAGGAATGGGGTGTCATCGTAAGCATTCATTGGGGACCATCCTACTAATCCGTCACTAATTCATCGAAATGCAGTGACGCCCTTCAACGCCCCTCTCAACGTCTTAACGCTATATCTTAACGCCCTAACGCCTTATCTTAACGCCTTAACGCCCTAGCATAACACCTTGACGCCATAATGTGGACAGATGAGAGAACAACAACAAGGATGACCGGTCAATTATTTTATTCCTCCCCTCCATCACATCATGCCCACGCTGGGGGATGTCCACGTCATCTATGACGTCATTGGTAATGTCAACAGTACGAGTAGTAGCCAAGGTGGGCGTTTTGGGGGGTGCGTTTGAGCGATTGTAGGACCATTCTTGGTCCGAATGCGTCATATGAGGTGTAATTGAAGCTCTCGTGGTATAGACCACGACTTGAGGGATGTCCATGTCAGCTGTTACGTCATTGGTGACGTCATCAGTACGAGTAGTATCCAAAGTGGGCGTTTTAGGGGTGCGTGGGGGTGTGCTTGAGCAGCTGAAGGAAAATTCTTGGTCCGAATGCGTCGGGTGAGGTCTCAAAGTGAAGGTTTCGTGGCATAGACCACGACTTGAGGGGTGTCCACGTCATCTGTGACGTCATCAGTAGGAGTAGTAGACAAAGTGGGCATTTTTGGGGAGGACAGGGACGTCTTTGGGGTAGTGATGGGCCATCTGTGGTCCAAAGGGCCCGTGACGCGTGCCCAGGGTGCAGTCCACACCTAAATAATGTGTGGCTAAAAACAGGCATGGGTTCTGGTCTTTTTAACAAAAACCCTGTAAAATTTTCTAAATGGACGCACCCATGCCATTATTTTGAGGAGACTTGTGAGCTATTAAAATTGAAAACGAAAGACGTGCAATCCTCCTTAAACCTTCATCAACTCTTCTGAAAAGCTCCATAAAATATATGAAAATGTGTCAAATTATACCCACATCACAGAGAAAACGTACGAAATGATTTTCTTTTTATGCATGTTAAAGTGTTTCCCGTCCAAAGGACAATTTAAAATGGCGAAAAATACAGGGGGTTGACGTACTCGTTTTTTTGTAACATTTTATCGCCATAAAGGAATCATCGTTTTCGCTCCCCGAAAAAGTGCGGTTTTTGGCCTGCCAGATATTCAATTCCGGACACGATTAACCCTCTGTAGTGCTATAACAATCAGTGTCTGTTAATGAGGAACGGAAAGTGACCCACCTCACATCAGGTCTACTGGCAGATTCACCGCAGGAAAGTGTAGGCTCAATGATAGTGCTATCCGGTAAGGTTGGCGATTCCGATCTACGCCATCGGTACCAAACCAGTCAGATCAAATCTCGAAATGTAACCGGGCACGGGCGAATGCTCTGTCTTAATAGCATTAGATTTGGTGGCAACATTAAAACGGTTGAATGAAAGATGATAATTTCGAACATTGGGTATCAGGCTTCGCCAAGGTCCTGGGTATCAAGTTCATATCAAACATTCTGGGAAACAAGCTATCAAACAAACTGATATACGACCAGGTCAAGAATTTACAACAGAGTATTTATTATATGTAACGTTGAGGAAAACTCGGAGGAAAACCAGTCAGATTGGATATAAATCCTGATGATGAACACCCGCGAGGTGCAAAGCATGTACCATGTTGGTTTTAAAGTTGTTCACTAAGTAATACATGCTTATTGAGGGACAGTAGTGTGAAATTGACAGCACGGAGCCACGGGAGCGCAAATAGTTACGTGATCAAATAATGCGGTTGTATACATAATTCTGATTCGTTGAATTACTCGTCCTACTTATGGTCCCCAAACCGGGTTTACAACTCCTGCTCTTTCTCGTCATGGTAACCGCCTTGCTCTTGCTCCTCCTCCTCTTGATGGTGCTCCTCTCCTGCTCCTGTTCCGCCTGCTCTTGCCCCTACTGCTCCTTCTACATTTGACTTACCTCATACTTTTCCTGAAAACAAAATGAAAGACACGACATACGGTAACGCTCTATACTACAAACCACTTTCTTGCAACTCTTTTCATTTAAGGTTACTAATCTGCATGCTATCTAGTATGTTTCAGTTACGGTAGACATGGCTATCTCAAATGAAAAAACCCCATTTAAGTTAAACTTTATTTAACGTTACAATTTTGAAAGCTGTGACCAAAGCGATTTTTCAGTATCACTCAGCTTGGAAATATTTCAGTTGTTTTAGACGCACAGATGTAGAATTGTCAGAGTTGCCATCTCACGATCACTGGACATTTATACGAGTTCAAATTACCAACCAGGAGTCAACAGGCGAAGGAACGAGAATTGAAGTCAAACTTAGCCACGTTACATCTTTTTAGAATGTCATATCGAGAGACCTTATAACTTAATTTGCATGAGGCCTAATATAATCAAGTCTGGGATATCAAACCTGTGTTTGTGCTAAGCAAAAACAAGAACCGCAGTCGCGGTTGCGCATGCACAGTCGACCCATAATTCCCACTTGCGCATGACAGTGTCCAGGGGTCTCCGTTAGTGAAACTGTCTTTAACCCTTGTTGTACTTGACAGAGAGTTTCACTTCCGGTTACCCATGCCCCTCTAACCAATAGTGCACTATTCCATTCGTCTCCTGTTGTGAAACTCCTGTTACTCAAACCCCTGTCGTTTTCGGTAGGGAGTTCTACTTCCAGTTGCGCATGAGTAGTCGACGTACAATGCCCTATTGAACAAGACTGGTGTCAGGATATTCTTTGGCGAGTTCCGGTGACTCTACCCCTGTCGTTCTCGGTAGAGAGTTCCACTTCCGGTTGCGCATTCGACACAAAATGATCTTTACGTATGACTAGTGCTAGGGGTATCCTTTGGTGTAACCCCGATGTATGTGATCTCTGATGTTCTTGGTAGAGTTTCACTCCCGGTTACGTATGCGCAATCAATCCACAATACATCAATGCACATGACTGGGTCCAGGCGTCACCTTTGGTGAAACACCGGTGTTCATAATCTGGTCATTCTCGGTATAACGTTACACTTTTGGTTGCACATGCGCAGTCAACCCACGTTGCTTAATTGCACATGCCTGGTTCCATGGGTATCCTTCGACGAAATCCAGGAGACTCCACCCTGTCATTCTCGATAGCGATTCCGCTTCCGGTTGCGCTGGAGTAGTCAAATCATAAGGCTCTATAGCGTATGATTGGATACAGTGGTATCATTTGGTGAAACTTCAATGTCTCTAACCTTTGTGGAGTTCTATTTCCGGTGAATCGTATTATTGTTTTTAATTATCTAGATGCATAATTGTCTGAATTTTCGACTCATAATGTATTAATATATCTGGTTAAATTTATTGTGTTGCATATATATATATATATCCAAATTTGTCTATATTTTGTTCAGCCATTGGCAAGATTGAGGTTCATCGTTCTTTTTATATAATCGAATGCAATAACCTAATATAGTAATTCAGTGAAACTGATAAAGCGGAAGACAATGAGTGACATGCCTAGCGGCGTATTTTGAGCAGATGGAAATACATGTGATTTTCTATGTCATGTACAAGATGAATGGACAATTCCAGAACAGAAGTCAACGAAGCAATATCTCCGAGAGGTTCCGAAGGCAGGGTTGTCATGTGATATCGGAGATGACGTACCAAATACATCAGGCTATTTGGATTACGCTACTTTGAGCCCCAAGTGTCAATGCTGGGTCGACGAACCGCAGTTCCGTTAGTGAGCTAGCAAGTCAGCAGAGTCGATTTGGATGAGTATGGTCTTCAAGATGACCCGACACTGAAACCAGAGCGTATTCTGAAAAAAGTCCGTCAGTTATCAGTGTCATTCCCACGTTGTGACTTGTTTTCACGATACAGGCATACGTCCTCATCCAACCTTATATCGCTGGAATAAAGCTAGTTGACTGATGATAAGTGTTCGTTCTCATGTGTATATAAGAAGGGAAAAGGTTTAGCATGGGTCAGTAGTGTACGGTGCGCGATGGAGGTGGGTTTGTTTGGAAGGGGGTCTGTTTGGAAGGGTACTCTTCAGAAGGGATCAGAGAAAGGCCATTGAATGGAGCAGGTGGTCTCCCGTCGTACAGAGGACGAGCCTATTTTTGCCGATGAGTCAGCGAAAGAGCATTGGGTTGAGCCGGTGTACCCTGGGTTGTATAGAGGACGAGGCTATTTTCGGCGATGAGTCAGCGGGAGGGGCACGCGGTCGTACAGAATTCGGTGTTAAATCATTTATAGTGGACGATAAGAGAACGGGCTTTTTTCGTGTAACTTTGATCGGCACGCAGTTGAAGGGGATACTATTTTGAGGCGTGATGAGAAGAAACAATCATATGAACTCGGTGTCCCCTGCACCGATGAATTAGAATAACCATTCCATCCTAATCATCAGATTAGTGCAGACATACATAAACTTCTATCTACAAATGCCTCTAGTATTATTTCAAAGGGGAAAAAGAATTGGATCAATGCTATTCTTTCATACAAATATAGTTGATCAAGGTGGAATCTTCAGAATCTTCTCACTAAGCATGTTATGGTTGTTGGCACGGGACAGGGGGACATATTATATACAAGCTGCATGTCCGGCACTCAGTAGACAATCATGAACTATTTCCCAATCATAAACGGAATACAGGTAATTTTCAAGAGAGAAGTACGAGAATCATTAATATGAATGAATATCAAACACATTTTTAAAATTGAAACAATCGTATTGCCAGCATTATGTAAAGAGACAGGTCCCCGAGAGCATCTTATTATTGGCGATGTATTTACATGATTGAGGTCGCAGGTTCAAATCAATTCTTGCAGGCGTTCGAATAATGCTGGAGAGGTAGTTTCATTATAAACACGACACGGATATGTATTTACTCGGGTTAGGAAAACCTTCTTTAACACAAGGCACATAGCAGACAAAATGGAGGAACGTGATATATGCTCTTCCAATTACAAACACTCTGCCACAAGTAAACATTGTCTAAAAAACTGGACAGTCCAGTTAAATGTGCCGACGCTATACAGGATTCTCGTAGAACGGATTACAAGGTTAAAGTTGGTTAAATTTGTTAAATTTAGCTAAAAGTTGAGTAAATATACCAACACAGTCAACTAGCTGGTCAGTTGGCTACTATCTGTATTTTTCTTGCTACCCCTCCTCTTTCCCTGCCTTACGCACACGGCCAACACACACATACACAAGCACACCGTTCGAATGTAATACTTTGATATAGCATTTATATAATTGGTATAGCTAGCACAGAGTTCATAGAGCATATATTGCTGAAAAGTTGAGAGAAAGCTGTCAGCTTAAAACAATTTGGCGTTGACAGACGCTGGACGATACTAGTATTTGAAAGGAAAAAAGGAGAATAACCGTGTACGCGCGCCTGTTGTCCCGACGGATCGCGTACGAATGTAGCTATTTTCAAAGCAACCTCGACAGGGATCGCATTTGTTGTCGCATTTGTTGTCGACGATAAAAGTGCCTAAAACGAGCGAATATTTGTTTTCTCGGTTTATGCGTACTGTTCTTAGAATAAATACGAATGGATTTGTACAGAGAAGGCACAGACTTGTTCTCTAATTTAAGACCAACACCAGTCGACTAAAATTGAATGCCAGAATATGTGAGTAAATCGGCTTACGACTGAATCTCGTGGTTGTTTTACAGGATTTATATATAATCTAAATGATCCCGAACTCCGTTTCCGTTATCTGCTCTCTCCCCCCACACACAGACATTTCCTTGCGCACCCATTCAAGAGCACAGATACACGCACATCGTTGGTGTTTTCCGTGCTGCATGACCAACATTACTCAAAAATTAAGATTTTGGGTTACGTAGTTCTGCCGCCTGCTTGAATTTTGTTTAAAACTTAACCTTCCTTTAGTAAAGGAACCACCACCACCACCACCACCACCACCACCACACTCACTCACTCACCAGCGTTAGGGCGTCACTGCGTTGAGATGGGCGATGAGCGCCCCATGCGACCCGTTCGGACCACTATTGGCCCACCTCGACCCTAAAACGTCCATTCCAATGCTCTTTTCACACAATTCCCTGTCTGTGCATGCGAACCATAGCCTTACTTCCACGCCACACCCGTCCAGTCTGACGCTTCCCCACCCACGAGTGCTTCACTTTGATACCTCACACGACCCAATCGGACCAATATTGGCCCTCCTCGACTCCAAAACGTCTGCCCCAGATCTGTCTATTCACTACGCATGCGCACGATAGCTTTTCAGCGAAATTCACCCCATGGCCTCGAGACTCCCCCATCGTCTTTTAGAGCGCTAGAAAGAGAAAACAAGGTGCCACACCCCATACCGCAAATGCCCATGAGTGGGTTGCTCACTAGGTTTAACATTGAAATAACTGAAGCTTACGATCTTATTTAGAGGCAAATAAATCTTGCTGGGCCGTCACGTAACCGGAAGTTACCTTTGACCCGGACGTGACCTGTGACGCGGATGTGAGCTTGGACCCGGAAGTGACATCATTGGATGTGACGTTACCGGATGTGACGTCACTCCGCATCACGCCTCCGCCTCATTTTACCTACAGAATCGATCCGTCCCCTACTACTCCTAAGATTAAAATTTGATGGTCAAATTCAACATGGCGGTCAATTAGGGTCATCTGTAAATCATACTTTATCGTGTTGCTCGTATAGTTCAAGGAATTATTCTTAACTCATTTGGCAAATTTATCAAAACCGAGAGATATCAAAGCACAGCCTAACATATTACGCCTATTTTAAATCTATTTACATACCTCTAAGATCAAGTTTGATGGTAGTAGTATAGAAAGAGGATATTGACTGAACTTGGTGTTAGTGCGCATGCGCAGAAAACAAAAAATGAGGTGTTTCTGCGCAGGTTTGGGGAGGTCATGGGGAGGTGTGGGCAGGAGTGTTCTGGCGGTGATGCGGTCTGCCTCCGCGGACAGAAAGTAGTCCCAAATACGTGGGTTTTCGTGAGAATGTTCGGCAATCTTCAGGGGCGAGAGGGGCCCCTAGTGGACTGATTGGATCGAGTAAGGTGTCAGAGTGAAGCGCTCCTCCAGGGCCATCCAGTCATAGTGGGTGCATTTAAAATTGGGATTTATCCCGAAACTATGAAAAGCGGAACACGGACTTTACCCCTAAAATATGAGAAAACTCCTATCAGCCCTATCCCAAAGGACTAATATCGGTCCCTGGCTTATCGGGGCCTGCTGAGAGAGGTAGGGTGGGTGTATGTAAATTCAGGATTTGTCCCGAAAATATAAAAAGCGGAACACGGACTTTACCCCTACAATAGAGGAAAACCCCTATCAACCCTATCCCAAAGGGCGAATATCGGTCCCCGGGCTTATCGGGGTCTGCCTATCAAGTCAATCGGGTTGGTGCATGTAAAATGAGGATTTGTCCCCGAAAATATAAAAGGCGGAACACGGACTTTTACCCCTACAATAGGGGAAACCTCCTACCAACCCTATCCCAAAGGGCAAATATCGGTCCCTGGCTTATCGGGGCCTGCTGAGAGAGGCAGGGTGGGTGTATGTAAATTTAGGATTTGTCCCGAAAATATAAAAAGCGGAACACGGACTTTACCCCTACAATAGAGGAAAACCCCTATCAACCCTATCCCAAAGGGCGAATATCGGTCCCCGGGCTTATCGGGGTCTGCCTATCAAGTCAATCGGGTGGGTGCATGTAAAATGAGGATTTGTCTCCGAAAATATAAAAAGCGGAACACGGACTTTACCTCTACAATAGAGGAAAACCCCAATCAACCCTATCCCAGAGGGCGAATATCGATCCCCGGGCTTATTGGGGTGTGCCTATCAAGTCAATCGGGTGGGTGCATGTAAAATGAGGATTTGTTCCCAAAAATATAAAAAGCGGAACACGGACTTTACCCCTACAATAGGGGAAAACTCCTATCAATCCTATCCAAAAGGGCGAATATCGGTCCCCCGGGAATATCGGGGCCTGCTGAGAGAGGCGGGGTGAGTGTATGTAAAAGTTTCTTCAGAAAAAATGTAAAAAGCGGAACACGGACTTTATCCCTACAATAGGGGAAAAGTCCTATCAACCCTGTCTAGTGGGGGCGAATATCGGTCTCCGGGCTTATCGGGGCCTGGGTGCATGGGTGGGGCGAGTCTGGGGAGTATAGAGGCGAATCTTCTGCTCATATATTGTGTATTTAATAAATAATACAATCCAACATGTACTATAATATCTGTACCAGTCTAACATTTTTGATGGCCTTTCGAATTAGCTTATATTCGAAAGGCCATCTAAAAAGAACACATCTTCAGAACACTGAACTGGACTTCGAAATTTGTGGCACCAAAATTGAAAATGTTGAAAACGAAAAACTACTTGGTGTCAATATACAAAATGATCTTGCTTGGTCTATACATGTTGATAGTATAGCGAAGAAAGTGAAAAGCAAGCTGTATCTACTTGCAAGAATCCGATCACTTTTACCATACAATGCTAGAGGTCAATATTTTAATAGTTTTATTCTGCCTCACTTAGACTATTGTCTTACTATATGGGGAGACTGCTGTCAAAGCGATCTGATTAGACTGGAAAGTTTACTTAAGCGTTCTATGCGACTAATTATCGGTTGTGATAGTTCCATCAGCAGTACAGAAATGTTTCATCGTCTAAACTGGTACCCATTGTCTTTTAGATATCGTTTTAACATTGCAGTCTTAGTTTACAAAGCCTTACATACTCAGACTCCTTCTTATATAACTGATCTTATCGAGGTACGACAATCTACAAGAGTTTTAAGGTCTGCTGCCGAAGAATTGTTAAACGTTCCTTTTGTGCGTACTGAACTTTTAAAACAATCTTTTATAATAACTGCTCCAACTATGTACAATCTTTTACCCATTCATGTACGAAATGTGAGAGTGATATTGGGAGTGTGTATCGGGTCTCCCCGGCAGGGGATCGTCATTTTATTTCTGCTACGCCAAGCTCAGACTTGCCCGACAGGTTCGGACTGATTTACCGGACGTCAAATGACCGGAAGTCACGTGACCGGAAGTTGCGTATCCGGAAAGGCGAAATTCAGTCATATATACATGCGCAACTACAAGTGCGCAACAGGAAGTGCGGAAAACCGGAAGTCTCCACTGAGCATACTCTGGACTTCTCGAGCGATGAAAGTTGAAATCAACTGTATACACTAAGTTGCCAAAGGAGTTGGTTGATCCAGTGCGTAGATTTAAATACAGCTCCATGGATAATCGATAGTTAATTCTCAACAAAAGCCACAAGAGCGCTTCTCAATAATGCATTCATGTGGGACATCATTTTTGCTTTCGGGTGGCCTTTGGGGTATACAGGGTAGACAATTGGAACACCTGTGCATGTCGCATGTTGGTTACTTTCCATCAAATCCAATATGTCATAATCATAAGCCATCATCCAATGTCCTCAGATTTCATGGAACACTTAAGGCAGAGGATCGTGTATTTGTGTCAGGAGTGTTCACACCATACATTGAAGCAATTGGGAGCTGTATATCTGAAATCATGTGACAATAGCCGGATTTCTTCGCATGAAGACCTTGCGATAAGCATTCTATGGCGTTTTACGTCAATACATGGCGTTCAACATGGAAAGCCAGCTTATCAAGAAACATTAAATGACTACAATGTGGTGGCAAACAAATTTTAAATTCCAAAAGATTAACATCAATAGTTTTCTTGGAAAAAGATTGCATTCCGTTCTTATTGACGTTCCAAGGAATTTGCAAACATTATTGATGGGACATCCATCTATGGGCATCATTGAAAACTGTTGACCGCTAAGATTGCAGGAAACTAGCCTATGTTTATGTGTACTATGATTGTCTTTTGAATTTGGTGTTAATGCTGTTATATGGAATATGGAATGGGTCTTTGGATTATGGACGCGGATATTCTTTAATGGACGACGGCTGAATTATGAATGACGGACCAGACGCCTGTAATCCGCAGTAATTTGCTGTTCGAATTTCAATGAAGTATATATACTACAATCACTCATCAGGATCTGGTTGACCGTCTTAGTTCATTAATAGTATCTGTGTTCAAGAAACTGATCACCAATATATTAATGTCCGAAGTCATAGACATGTGCAAAAATCTGAGACACAGACATGGTGTTCAAGCGCGCACACTGCAGTTCACGGCTCGCCAGCCTATACAATTTTACTGTGGCCCGAGGTTGCACGGCCGAATATAAACAGCTATATCTAAATAAATATAGCATTCTCAAAGAGAGCCGTGTCTACCCGCGGGAGACCAAAGCGACTCTCATGTAAACTGGTGACATTTTTGAATCTCCAATCTCAAAGCGAGGCAGCATGACATCACTCGCTCGACTGGCATTCGGAACTCCCGAGCGGAAATCTACGAAGGGGACTGATTCTACGCTCGGGGGACGACAACATGAATTTCCTATGAATCTCCAGATGTGACGCGGCTCCGAAGCCCAATCACTCTCGCGGAAGCCTTAATCCCCGACCAGCAAATATTTCCCTGCGAGTCTCTGATTTACGTCAGATATTCTAAAAACTGTTTATTCTTTTCATTCGAAGCACGTTTCAATAGAAAACCATCAGTTTAAATGGTACACACGCCACGTATTGGCAAGATATAATTCCCGTGACGTCACTGACAGTTCCCTGACAGACCGAAACACACGTGACCACGCTCTAGTCCAATATGGCGTCAATGGCCTTCGAGGGACATCTCAAACCGGAGATCCCCGAGAAGTTGCGAATGGCTCGACTGGGACTGTTTTCCAAGTGATCATATGACCACACACGTGACTCGCTTGACAGACAACATGTGATTAGAACAACTGATCAATGTGGACATCTCAGATGCCAGCGCCATCGGCTGCATTTTTGCTCGATTTTCTGAGTTGGGGGGGGGAGCACCCTTTCTCATAACGTTTTTTTTCCACAAAATTATTATAATCTTTTTTTTTTTATAAGTAGGCCTTATCCCAACCCATAAAACGTGTACGATTGAATGAAGCTAAAGTTGGATACAAATAAATAGAGGAGGAAAATTGTAGCATTGTTAAAATGAATACTTACAACCTGGTCTTGCATTATTGAATTCAGGGGCGAAACAACGAAAGTTATCATAGGCATATCCAGGCCATGCCGCTTCTGCAGAACCCATGGTAGAAGTTGAAATATCAAGCTTTTCCCATGGCCTGTAGGTAGAACAGCAATACAGTCTCTGCCGTTGTAAGCTGCCGTCAGTGCCTCTACTTGTTTTTCTTTCAAGTTGACACAACCACCCAGCTTTCTCTTAGCGAATTCCAGCGCCGTTTCTCTCTCACCGTGGCCAGCTGGCATGGGCGCAGCCATATTGTTTTCTTGATCGGAACTGTGCGAACTACTTCCTGTATTAGATAACTCGCTTTCACGGCCAAGTATACATACTGACAATAATTTGTTCGCGATTGATATGCTCCGAAACGGAAAGAGTCATTTCCCAATTATATAGCCCACGTTATGTTTAGCAATTCGCTTCTAACTCGGCGGAGTCAGCAGGTCAATGACAAGCCGGATACAGACGGGTGAAAATCATACGCCGCCTACTCACCCCCCAAATTTGGGGGGGATGGCTCCCATTTACCCGTGAGACTCTTTCTCGCAGTAGGGAGTCTCGCGAGACGAGAATGTAAATATAGGTGACCTGATTTCCTTACATTTACCTCTACAGACTTTTTATAATATATCACCTTCCCTATGGTGTAAAGTCATATAATTTATGATTTAGGCAAATTAAGTCTTATTTTGATTTCAAAGTTGTAATTTAGCTAATCCATTCTTCATGTCAAGTTAATGAAAAGACGGCTTGATCGACGGAATTAGTCTAACAAAGATGACTTTTGCACTCACTTGCGCTACAAATGGAAAATTTATTTACCCCTCACCAGAAAGATAAAGGTTTACTGGACAAGTCTATGTAATTATATTTGTTCATAAAAAAGTGAGCGAAAATTCAAGTGTTTTGGGTGAGACACGGTCGGTTGCACACCAACCGTGTTTTCTGATTGGCCGAAAGCTAATATGCTGAGCAGTGACCGCTGGCAACCTGTAACCATTTCGGTCATCTATACGCGGTAAGACTGACCCTGGGATCGTGTGTATCCATTTCAGACTACTTTCGGCAACTGCTAGAGGGACTTTCCATAAATCAATACCACGTGACTTCGTCAGCCAATCCGCTAAAGTCTACCGACGTAACCCCAACGTAACCCGCCATTTTCGAGTCATGTGTTGATCTACTTGTTCAAATTTACAGATCTACCACACCTCTTGGATGATACGAAAGTTATTCATACATATATATTTTGTAAGCCCAGGCAATATCTGTTTCCGAGGTATGTATGAAAACCTGTAATTTATTAGAGTTTTCGAGTCTGTTCTCCGCCGGATGAAGGCCGAACAGAATCCGGTAAAACACCGGATATCGCTCCGCGATAATGGAGACACACGATTCGCAAGCCATCTTATGGATGGCGAAGTGTACGCAAATGTGACCGCTGGCATACACATTGTCGGCTTAGCGCACGCGAGTTAACTCCTCTTACATTCATTCTGACTGGAGTTCCTCCGTATGACATTCTTTAGCTCTACTACATATAAGGGATATCATTCATGGGATGTATAGAGTTGCTTTAATTTCTCATCATTAATATCTGGTACAAAATATGTCAACAGCATATAGGTATTCCAAGGGTACTAATTGTGCACACCTTTTGGTCGAATTATATATGTTCTCATCAATACGACTATATACGACAGTAGTAGTGTCTACTGATTACAGGTCATATTTTGACGAGTGCGCAGGTGTTTCTGCGCAGATTTGTGGAGGAAATGTGGAGGTCACGGGAGGTCACGGGAGGGTCACAGAGGTCAAGTGCAGTATAGTTCCGGCAGAAAGACCAAAAAGCTACCTCCAGCACAGGAGAGTTCCAAATTTGCATATCACGTGACCCAGGTCAAAGATGTATTCATCCGCGGTGATGCGGTCATGTCTGGCGGTGATTCGGTCGCGGCAAAACCCTTCCGCGGAGAAAAAGTAGTCCCTAGATAAAATGGTCCGATTGGGTCGAGTGAGGTATCAAAGTGAAGCTTATGTGAAGGGGCATCTAATGGGCTGGGTGTGGGGTTGACATAGCGTTATTCTGCGCATGCGCGGTGGCCCAAGGGTATGGAAATAATCGTTTTGAGATGTAGGGGAGCCCCTAGTGGACCGATGGGGTCGAGTGAGGTATCAAAGTGAAGCTTATGTGAGGGGGCATCTGATGGGGTGGGTGTGGGATTGAAATATCGGCATTGTGCGCATGCGCGGTGGCCCAAGGGTATGGAAATAGCCGTTTTGGAGCTAGGGGAGCCCCTAATGGTCGAATGGGGTCGAGTGAGGTATCAACGTGAAGCCTAGGTGAAGGGGTATTTGATGGCTGGGTGGGTGCATGTAAAATTTTTTCCTGAAAAAAAAAAATACGGAACACGGACTTTATCGAAAAACCTGGGAAAATGCCTATATGGGGTATGAGGGGTATATAGGTCGCCGGGCTTAACGGGGCTTGTCTATCAACAGAGTTATCTTCCCCTAGTTCCAGGGTGGGTGTATGTAAAAATTTTCCTGAAAAAATACGGAATACGGACTTTATCCTAAATTACGCGAAAATGCCTATATGGGGTATGGAAGGTATAGGACCATCCTGGGAAACGTACTTCTATACATTTGCGGTAGGGTTGTGAGGTCTCGTTTTACTCGTCTCGTCATTTAGAACATGATAGGAAGTGTCCCCGTGCGAACCGGTGAAATTTTTGAAAAAAGTCACCGAGCCCCATATAGTCCCATACTGGGGTATAGGTTCAATGTTTACCCCCTGGGAAACGTACTTCTATACATTTGCGGTAGGGTTGTGGGGTCTCGTTTTACTCGTCTCGTCAAGACAAACACGATAGGAAGTGTCCTGGAGCGAATCGGTGAAATTTTTGAAAAAAGTCACCGAGGCCTGGGTAGGCCCATAGGCCTATACTGCATGGCTATGGGTGTATAGGCCCATACGGGGCGGACATGTTGGAGTCTAGGTGAGTCCCTAATGGTCCAATGGGGTCGAGTGAGGTCTTATTTTGAAGCTCTCGTGGAGGAGCACTTGCCTACACTAATGGTTCGTCCGTGTTCAATAGTCTACGCATGCGCAGTCTGGCCGTAGTATAGAAAACAGGCATTTTGGGTGCTATGTAGGGGTGTGTTTGGGTTAGAGATGAGCTAATCACGGTTCGAATGGGTCATGTGAGGTGTCAAAGTGAAGCTTGTGTGGGGTAGAGTCAGAATGGTGTGTTTTTGAATGCAAGTCGCGTTAATCTGCGCATGCGCAGTTAGTTGTAGTAAGTAAAGTGGCCATATTGGGGCAGTACATGAAGGTATTTGGGGTCGAGATGGGCTATTCACCGTTCGAATGCGTCCTGGAAGGTGTCATCTTGTAGTTCTCGGGGTGTACATTCCGATTTGAGGGATGTTTCCGTCATCTGTGACGTCATCAGTGACGTCATCGGTACGAGTAGTAGCGAAAGTGGCCATTTTCGGGCAGTACATGAAGGTATTTGGGGTCGAGATGGGCTATTCACGGTTCGAATGCGTCCTGGAAGGTGTCATCTTGTAGTTCTCGGGGTGTACATTCCGATTTAAGGGATGTCCGCGTCATCTGTGACATCATCAGTGACGTCATCAGTACTAGCGAAAGGGGGCATTTTGGGTGCTATGTAGGGGTGTGTTTGGGGTAGAAAGGCACCATCCTTGGTTCGAATGGGTCGCGGAGGGTGTCAAAGTGAAGCTTGTGTGGGGTAGAGTCAGAATGGCGTGTTTTTGAATGCAAGTCGCGTCAATCTGCGCATGCGCAGTTGGTTGTAGTAAGTAAAGTGGCCATTTTGGGGCAGTACATGAAGGTGTTGGGGTAGAGAAGGACCATCCTTGGTCCGAATGCATCGTGTGAGGTGTCATTTTGTTGCTCTCGGGGTGTTCATTCCGATTTGAGGGATGTCCGCGTCAGCTGTGACGTCATCTGTGACGTCATCGGTACGAGTAGTAGCGAAAGTGGACATTTTCGGGCAGTACATGAAGGTATTTGGGGTCGAGATGGGCTATTCACGGTTCGAATGCTGTGACGTCATCTGTGACGTCATCGGTGAGTCATCGGTACGAGTAGTAGCGAAAGTGGACATTTTGTGGGTGCGTGGGGGTGAGTTTGGTGTAGAGAGGGACTATCCTTAGTCCGAATGCGTCGTGTGAGGTGTCATTTTGTAGCTCTCGAGGTGTACATTCCGAGTTGAGGCATGTCCGAAGCATCTGTGACGTCATTGTTGACGTCATCAGTAGGAGTAGTAGCGAAAGTGGACATTTTGGGGCAGTGAAGGAAGGTATTCGGAGTAGAGAGGAACCATCCTTGGTCCGAATGCGTCCTGAGAGGTGTCATGTTGTAGCTCTCGGGGTGTACATTCCGAGTTGAGGGATATCCACAGCATCTGTGACGTCATTGGTGACGTCATCAGTACGAGTAGTAGCGAAAGTGAGCATTTTGGGCAGTGAAGGATGGTATTTGGTGTAGAGATGGACCATCCGCGGTGCGAATGCGTCGTGTGAGGTGTCATCTTGTAGCAACGCCCACCAACGCCATTCTTAATGCTTCAACGCCCAGGTGAAATAGCTCAGAAGCTCTGATATTCCATGGAATTGTCACTAATTCTTCGAAATGCAGTGACGCCAGTCGACGCCCGTCGTTACACCTTAACACTCTAACATAACACCATGATATAGACCGGACAGAGAACAACAACAGCAACAACAACAATGATCACACATAAGAGAACAACAACAACAAGAAGTTTTTTTTCATATAGTTTATTCTCCCCAATGTTACATCATACCCACGTTGGGGGAGCCGCGTTGGGTATATTTACAATTCAAGAATATTCTTGTCCAATCAGAGGCCACCATTTGCATCTGTCATATTCGTTCCTGTCCGTTAGATGTATTCTCGGCTACTCTTGTCCAATCAGAAGTCGCCATTTCAGAAAGTTCCATCTTCGGCCATGTTCGCTCTGAACCGTTTGTTCTAATCGTCATCGGACAGGCCAGGATACCGTTGAGGAAACATATCCTCAGATAGTTGTTTGCGCATTCTGAGTATCTATCAGTGCATGGGTGAATACTTTCATCCGATGGGGGTGGTGGGTCAGTTTAACCACGAAGAACGTAACATTGGTGACCCTCTCCACTATCCACTTGGTGTTGGGACGCTGTTCATAGGCCCATTCTAAGGGATCCACAGTGTCCAGTTGGGTCAGCATCGTCTCTAGCGACGCCCGATTGGTGATTGTGAAAGGATGGTCGTACACTGGGTTGATGGCACTGGAATAGAAATAGCACAATTCACGCGTCATCTTATGGCATAAGATGTACCCAAATGCTACATTTAATGTGAAGGACGTAGGTTGGTCATTGAAGATGGCTTCCACGTAGCTGCGTAGACGGGCGAGGTCGGTCAGTCGGAAATTGTACAAGTCCAATATAGGGCGATGACAGTGGAAGCAGTGTCGGATCATGGACCAATGGCGTCGATACATCTCACTCACTGGATGATCTTCGGGTAAGAGATCGCTGGGAACATCCACCGCATCTTCCAGAAAATGTTCGTTGTTGTCAGGCGTATGACTGGAAACAGTGATGCTAGGGACCGGCTGGATATCTAGGCTCTTCTGAGCTGTGGGTATAGGCGGGCTCTCCGTGATCGCATCACCAGTGGCATTCTCCTCCCCGGGTTCATCTTCAGTGGATCTGTCCCTCCTGGGTACCTCTTTAGTGGAAAGTTGTCCCTCATGCCGTGGTGATGCACCATGAATCAAACGCTCATGCCGTTTTAACTGACTGAGTCGTTTGAAGAGTTGACCACATTCTTCGCATGGACGCTTGGATGGCCCATGAATTGAACGTTCATGGCGCTGTAAATGATCTGGGCGCTGAAACGACAGTGTAGGCCTACATATCGTACAGCTATACCGGGCGGTTCCATCGTGCTTGGTAGCCTCATGGCGGCGCAAGTCGTGCCGGCGAGTGAATGATTTCGAGCACGTAGTACAAGTGAACATCTTGGTGGTTGACAGAGTGTCTGATGAAACGGCCTGGTGATATCAACAATTAAAGAGTATTTTCTGATATCTTCAAATGATTTGCTGATATCAGCAAATACTTTATTGATATCAGCAAACCCTTTAGTGATATCAGCGAATGATTTAATGATATCAGCAAATGATTTGATGATATCTCTAAATATTTGCTGATATCAGCAAATGTTTACTGATATCAGCAAATATTTAACAATATCAGCAAATAATTTCATGATATCAGCAAATATTTGATATCACCAGATACTGAATAAAAAGTAAAACAGTTTTTCATACGCCCGATGGGACAATTACCATAAGCGAAAACTGGTCAGAAACGTGTCAGACAGAGATAATTACGCTGATAGCAACAGACAAATGAGTTTATCACACAGGGTACGCGCTAACAAAAACCATTACAATCAACAGAAACTGGTCCGAAAAGTGTCTGGCAGAGACAATAAACGGCATGTGCAAAAAACGACACGGTCTTCAAACATCGAAGTTACAATCTGCCCCGCTGCTGAGACAAATCCGAGCAATGTAAACTTGGGAAGGCGACGTGGATTGACAAGAACCAAAATGTTTAAGACAGCTGGCAAAATACAGTGGAACACAACGGT